>JAUZSX010000007.1:1115153-1136477 GCA_034780655.1 Idiosepius hallami | reverse complement strand
GAATGTAAAAAGCCCAGGTAAGAGCACGTAAAAATAGCCTTGTGCCAAACTTGGGTTGGTGCTCACCAAGTAAATATTATATTTCTCTCTCTTTTTCTCCATCTCTTTCTCTCAATTTAAACCCATCCTTTATTCTTTTCCTTTCTCTTTTTCTTTCTCTATATATTTCTCTCTATCTTTATATATCTCTCTACTTTTTTCTCTCTATATATATCCCGTCTTTTGATTAATAAGTATAGAAATTTAAAAAGTGGTAAAATCGCAAAACAATAAAGTCGGTTACAAGAAAAAACTTTGATAAAAGGTTATCACAGCCCTACTAATAAGTAAAAAATTTAAAGAAGTGTTAAAATTGCAAAATTTTCAAAACAGTCAATTCTGTTACAAGAATAATCTTGAATAAAAGAATATTATCACAGAAAGAACTATATATTCTCGTCTTTATTCTGTTCCTTTCTCTTATTCTTTCTCTATATATCTCTCTCTTTCTATCTTTATATATCTCTCTATCTTTCTCTCTACCTTTCTGTCTATTTCAACCCTGTCTTTGTTCTGCTCCTTTCCCAGCCATGTTTTTTTTCTTTCTAATCTGCTCAGCTTTTTATGCAATTCCCAGACATTCCAATACTCTTTACTTTCCTCTATGATAGCATCTATTGCCCTTCTTTTGCTCTGCCTTTCTCTTCTTGTTTAACCTTTTTGATTCTTACCAAATTTCTTCCTCAAGCTGTCAGTAACGCTGGCACCTGCAGACTCACTGTCCATTTGTAGCCACTCACAAATACCTCTTTCTATTCGCTTGTAAGGTGATGCTTAGTTCTTCAAAAAATGCTTTTAAGGCAAGAGAGTGTCTTTTGTATCAGATAAAAACGCATGCATATATATATATATATATATGGGGGGGGTGGAGGGTGCATGTATATGTTTGGGGTGTGTATGTATGTATGTATGTATGTGTGTGGGTGTGTGTATGTATATGTGTGTGTGGGTGTGTGTATGTATATGTGTATGTTGGTGTGTGTGTGTGTATCTGTGTGTGTGGATGTATGTATGCATATATATATGTGTGTGTATGTAAGTATGTATGTATATAAGTATATATATATATATATATATATGTTTATTTATTTATTTTTCCGGTTTGCACTTTTACGGCGAGGTCAAGAGTATTTTTATAAACAGATACTCGTAGAGAGAACCCATGAGTAAAGAGGAAATTAACATACGTGATTAGAGAAAATTTCATTCTTTTTTTTTAATTGACCTTTTTTTCTACCCTTACTGAGTTGATAATGGTATTTAAAGAAAAAAAATGAAATTTTTTAATGCCTAAATCTGAAACAAAACGGTTATTTATATCAATGGAGATATCATGAAATGCTGTGCGAAAAATATAGAGACGCGAAGAACTCAGTCAGACATTTAAGGCAGAGGGGCCACAGGGGTCAAAAGAACCCGGATCTTTTGAATATAGATAGTCAAATACTCAGCATGCATATTATTGCTGTGCATACACATTCACAGACACTAAAATAAACACACACCACCCACATATGCATCTATACAATTAGAAGGAATGGACAAAGCCCGACTTCGAAATGGCAGTGCCGTGCATAGCCATTTAGCAGCCCTTACGCTGAATATGACTTGCGGCCCCTTTGCCCTAAAAAGGCAAGTTGTACCCTCTCCACATACTGGAGCCTTTGGCTATATATATATATATATATATATATATATATACATATATATTCAAATATATATAGAGAGAAAGATAAGTAGAATGTTTGATAGATGCAAGATGTAAATTTCAAGTGTGAAAATGATTTTCTAATTAATCCTAACAATTAATTATTTTTACGTAATTTTTTGCATTATAAAAGATTTGTCAAGTCAAGGAATTTTGTGGCCCCAAGGTAGCTTGCAGCCCACCAAAATTGTGGGGTCTGCGGGGGCTCTAAGCACAACCCAGTGCTCGACCCTATTACTGGCAGCAGTAATAGCTATTTATATTTACTTGGTCGAGCACTAACCCATGTTAGACTCAAGGCCATTTTTATACGCTCATTACGTCCCTGCGCTTTCGTAATCAATGTTTCCCATCATGTAGATGAGTTACTCTCCTTAGTTAATAAGTCCTATCTCTCCCGAGGCATTTAAAATAGTTGTAGAAGAAGTTTTTGTTGTAATTTGTACATGGGTGTGGAAATACCCATGTTTGGGGATCCAGTTAAACCATGGAAGGCAAGTCTTAGTAAACCAAGAACCCGGCAGCCTGATGCATCTACATTATGGACATGACCTGTCTCATTTACCACGTCTCTCTTCGTATCATCGAAGATAAGGGACAAGTCGACATTTACTCAATACTCAGAAACGAGTGGCAACAGAGCAGCACACAAAAAATTAATACTAGAGTCCCAGAGTAAAATATTGACATTCTGTCTTCAGGAATTAACACCGGATATTGGGAATTGGAAAACTATGATAATGTATGCGGGAGTGTGAAATGGACGCAGCGGGGGGGGGGTGAAATCTAGAGAAATATTGCTCCATACAGTCTTTGATGGGAACTTATGAAAATTAGAGGTGACTTCTTGTCACTCTGGATCCAGGAAAAAACACTGGTTACTGGGAAACAAGAGCGTCTGGTGATTGGTGTGAGATCTAATAATAGTAATAATAATAAAATAATAATAAGTATTATTATTATTATTATTATTATTATTATAAGTAGAAGAAGAATGAATAAAAATCAAGCCAGACTCATTGTAAATGATTTCAAAAAGAAGGTGAACCAATCCTCGATGAATGCAATTCGTTCTCTGTTTTTCGCCCCATCTTACACCACCTTTCAAAAGAAAGTCTATTTCTCATTATGCCACAATTTTAAATATAATAAACTAAAATGTACAAGTTTACGAAAAGTTTTCCTTAGAAAATATTCAAATTTTATTTGTTTGTTTTCTTGCGAGAAAGAAGAAAAAGAAAAACAAGAAAAAAAAAGATTGTGTTCTGCTTCTCTAAAATATGTTTTCTTTTTAATTTCTGTGTGTAGATAATTCTTTATAAATGGTTCTAAACTTCAGTGCAAACAGAAAAACATTTCTTTTTTTAATTTTTAATTATGTGCGCCTATATATGTGTGTGCATTTGTGTGCGTGTGTATATGTGTATATTTGTATGTGTGTGTGTATGTTTGTAATTGTGTGCGTATGTTTTAAAGACAAGTTATTATCTGAAAAGAGAAAAAAAGCGGAACAAAACAAAAATAAAAGAAAAGAAAATATCGATTAATAAACCGAAATGAATTTTCAACTTATTCCGCCTTGAATACTTGAATATACAATCAATTTTTGATACAAACAATAATTTTTCTAAGTGTTGAAATTTTTCAGGGTGGTGTAACATAGTGGCGACGGGTCGTTTCCGAGTGTGTCTTTTGGTCGGTACTCACACGCGTGTCGACAGACGGTCGATGTTGGCTGGCAGGGTCGAACTGGAATCTGAAAGGGATACTTAGAATTTAGGTTTTGTTCGTTGATCCATACCCTTCCAGAAATTCCAGGATAAGGGCGTCTCCCTGCTGTCCATTTTCGTGCTGTTCTGTTCTCCAAAGTTGTTTTCCTGGAATCCAGAAGATTTAGCAATACAAAGGCAGACATTTTTGGTTAACCATTTATTGCAACCATATGTACGTCTCTGGCTTTCTTGTCCTCTCTAAAACCTAGACGTGACATTTATGTCTTTTATACTGAGTTTGACATCAGTATCAGGATTGCCCGATCATTGACGAAACTGACCGACATTCATGCCACACCCATATTATTACAGTGGGACGTGAAACTTGCAAAACCAAATGCTCTATGACAACAGGAAGACTGATCTAAACCCACACAGGTGTGCAGAGGTCTTCCTGCTCAACAAAACAACATCACATACATCTACTAGCATAAATATATTCGTTATTGAATTGTTTATTCTATCGCTTCAATCATCAACCGATGTTTTGTAAATGGAGATAGAAGTAAAAACATTGGTATTACAAAGAGCTTGTTGTTGTAGAGTTTTTAAGGAAAAGAAAATACAGGATTATGCATTTGTGTGTTTTGGCTTTATGTACTCAAGATTTACAAAATGATATTACCCATGATCCTTCAGTGGGCATTGTATCTAAGCCTGCTCTTCCCTAGTAAAACAAATGCAATCTGATCATGTCCCTCATCTGGTTCTGAATAAACACAAGAAATTGTTTAGTGTTTCCCTTAGCAAACAAGTTCTTGTTTCTAGCAGTCAATCCACAACAAAATAGTCCATTGGATAAGAGTTTATTCTCAACCATTCGATTTTTCTTGTCATATGACATGTGGAGTGTGACGCCATTTTTCCTAGTTCATTCTTTTTAGTATAAAGCAAAACCTGAGTAAAATGAATTCAGTTATAGTGGTAATTCATACAATGATAATGACTATGCTTTTATTAAAGAATATTCTTGTCGTTACATGACTTGATTTAGCGATTTTAGCATTTCTTTTAATTATGTAGTTATTAGTAGGGCTTTGACAATATGCTTTTATTAATTTATTTTGTCGTTACTTGATTATTTTTCGATTTTAGCATTTCTTTTAATTTTAATTTTGTAGTTATTAGTAGGACTTTACCGGTATGTTTTTAAGAATATTCTCGTCAAATCCTTAATAAATTTGTCTGTGTTAATAATATTCTTATCATTACAGCTTTAATGATTAGATATAATTTGAATCTTTTGCAACCTCGGTTTTCGTTCATAAAGTTTGGCTCGGTATAAAGAAGCCTCTTTTCATGTTCAAGGTACTTTATTTTCAGTTTTATCCGTTTTTTTTTCAAGGATTAATGAAATTCATGACTTTGACTAGCGATGAGCATGTTTTGTAAGTGATGTCATCTACGTAGCATTTATTGACATGAGTGTCAACACATCTTTTACAGTGTATATACTGCATGTACGTGCAGGGTAAAGGAGTAGATGAGTAAGGCAAAGTTAATATTGATACTGAAATGCTTTTAAAGGGGAATTAATTATGCAAACATCATGACTAATGCCCCAACTGAAAACAAAATAAAACAAAAACCCAATAAGAAATACATACATACATACATACATACATACATATTGGGCAGCGAAGTTGGAGCATCGCTAAAAGCAAGGGCTCTGGAATCGTAGTATGCCAGTTCAAATTCCAGTCAAAACGATTGCATTCACCACTAACCCATGTCCCCCACGCACTTGCTGGGTCTGCGGGGGCCCTAAGCACAGCCCTGTATATCATAAAAACTAAATTCCGATACAACTGAGTCACAATACAATTGTTTTTAGTTTTATCAGACCTAAAACTTCTGTCTATTTACGGATTATTTAATTTTTTCATATAATGAATAACTAGATTCAATAACAATTTATATGCTTCAATTCTCTATTTTTGGTCCCTAATTTATCGGAGAGAGACCTTTATTTTTTAGTGGTGAGCGTCTGTCCGTCCGTTCGTCCATCCGTCTGCCCGAATTGTTGTCGGATAACCGTCCGTTACTTTTTTTCTGAAATTTTTCCACAAGTTGTATTCATTATATGTATGTGCATAGTAAAAACAATTTAATTACAAAAATTCTCGTTGCGTTCCCAGGGGCCTAAAATGGGTAAAAAATATCTCAAAATTGCCAAAAATGACACTTTTGCCTCCAAAATGTGGAGGGAATTGCCCCAAATGTAAATTCAGTATTCCTGAACGTGACAAACTTCTGGTTCGTTTTGGGGGCTAAAAACACCCTTTTTTGGGGCTATTAAACATTTATGTTCAAAATATTACTTACTTGAGTGTGGCAATATTCTATATTTTAAATATATATTTTTTAATGTATGATTTTTTTTGCATATAGACGGGGACTAAGGATTCGCGGCTTGTTATTATTTAAAATAATTGATCCAGTTCCACAGGGCCCAGTTGTAATAACTCTATTACTTAGTTATATATGTCTTTATACTACCTTCTATAGATACACTCAAACCATTTTTGGAGAAAAATAGCATCTGAACCTAACCAGACTCTCGAGAAAAGAAAGACAGCATCAGGAAGTACATTAATACAGTTGATGATCTGCTTGACAGGTCAAACTTTGATCTAAATTGCTTGTTTTTAGCTTTTCTACAACTACCAATAACTGGCAGCCATTTTGGCTAGAACTATCCAATATGGCTGAAGATTTGTGTGCATAGGGAAGCGTTCATGCTTATTATGTGTCTTTTAACGCGAATACATAGTGATGTTTTGATGTGGCGTTGAGTGGGAGAGAGAAAGAAAGTTTTAAAGATGTATTCAGCTATTTTTGTGTTTCTGGTTTTATATTATTTATGAAACTAATATTGACTTTTTAAGCTGAAATAACTTCGTACTTGCACAGCGCTTGAGTATTTGCAAGAATATTAGTAGGTCTGGGAATATTTACTTTATGATAAATGTGTCAATTTCGTGCTATCGTCATGTCCAAATTTTAGAACGAATGTTTTATATTAAATGCACTGATGATTTAAACTTGTAACGCATTTCTACGGTCAAGTCACGTTAGAGATACCGGTTCCTATCAGGTCACCGAAGTTAAGCAACGTCGAGCCTGTTTAGTATTTAGATGTGTGACCACTTCGGAATACCACATACCTGTGTCTCCAACGTGACTTGATATATATTCAAATACCTATTTTAGTGTACGGGGGCATGGTTAAATCACTGGGTAGATGCACCCATAATCTTTCGATAGAAAGGGTTATACAAGCGGCTGGGTACTGCTTGTAAAGTTTAAATTCACATGAGATTTACTTAATATTTTTAATAAAAGTATGTTTTCACAGCCCTACAAATAAGTAAAGAATTTAAAAAAATTGTAAAGTGCAAAATAGTCCAATCTGCAACCAGAATATGTTCTTAAAAAAGCATATTAGCACAGTTAAAATAATCAATAGGTTTGTTACAATATCCTTTTATTAAAGAATATGCTTGTCACATTGTTTGTTATTAGGTCTGTGACAAGAATATTTTTATAAAGTATGTTGTCACAGACCTATGTAAAGAATTTAAGAATATAGTAAAATTGCAAAATAAAGTCTGTGACAAGAATAATCTTTAATAAAAGCATATTATCAGAGCTCTACTGATAAGTAAATAATTAAAAGCAATGATAAAATCACAAAATTGTCAAGTCTATGAGAAAAAAAATCTTTAATTATAGCATATTATCACAGCCCTATTGATAAGTAAATAATTAAAAGAAATGGTAAAATCACAAAATTGTCAAGTCTTTTACAAGAATAATCTTTAATATTATCACAGCCCTTGTCTTTAAATAATGTCTCACTTAAAATATGATAATCCTATGATTGAATCCATTTCAAGTGAAAGTAAATTGCTGTTTCCATAATGCCTCTTAAATATTTAGATTTATATCGATTGATTTGAGTATTGATATATATGCGCAATGGGTTTGCATATGGATAAAGTTTTCTAAAAATGGTGATATTTTCGTGGGCAAATGCTTTTCAAGGTGTCAGATATCGACCTAAATTATAATGACATTTCAATTTCCAATTTTTCAAAACTGAAGAAAGAAAAAAAAAATCCGATCAAGAATCTCACTTAAAACAAAAAGTTATGTTTATTTTTTTACCCAGTTTAACTATAAAATATATAAAATATCGATGTACGGACAATTCATCACCCGAATCATTGAATATTAGTCACTAGACTTTAATCACATAGTTTTTTCATCACGGAAACGCTTATTCACTCCAAAAAATTTTAATCGCTTGGGGATTTCTGAAAGTGTTTGAACGGTATTATACCAAATATTATATTTACTTGGTGAGCACCAACCCAAGTTTCACACAAGGCCATTTTACGTGCTCATACCCGGGCTTTTTTATTTTCGGTGTTACCCTTCTCCTAGATAAGATACCCTCCCTTTTTAACGAGCCCCATCTGCCCGAGGCAGCATAAGGTAAATCAATAGTTTTGACTGGGATTTGAACTCGCGTAGTACGATTCCAAAGTTCTTACCAATTCTCCACCTTCGCAGTATTATACCAAATATGTTTTCTCTAAAAAAGATGTTTTTTCACCACATTATTGGTTCAGTTTTTGGAATCCTTTAGAATGATGATTCTTCGATATGTATAGACCCATTTTTGCGAATAACCCCAAAATTAAAAGTTCCTAAAACTTAAGGTAATAATAACATAATTACATAAATAAATGTACTTTTTTTCCAGGGTAATTAAAGTCTTACATGTCAGGGTAATTAACCCTTTCGACCCTTAAGGGCTGATATATCGGCCTCAGTAACCGAAGGCAAAAACAGACTGACATTTTTTCGACCCTAACATGTTTTTTTTAATAAAATGTCTCTGACTGACTACTTGGTAATATTGCTAAGTCAGGTTTCAAAGATAGAGGTTGAAATATCGTTGTGTGTGTGTATTTTTTTGCCGAAAGTCACCAGGGCCGATATATCGTTTTTTTAGAGTTTAAAGGGTTAAGTGTCCATGTGATAAAAAAACAACACATGATTAAAAGTAAAGTTTTTATATTTCCGTGATTAATAATCGAGTGATGAAACGTCAGATGATGAGAATCTGTGACTAAAATATCACCATCTTTGAGACATTTTGGAATATTCGTGTATTTTTTTTTTTTAAACTTCTTTGGTTTATAACATAAAACATGAATTGCATTGTCATTGTTAATAACGCGTTTATGAGCGCCATTCATTAAGTAAAGAGTTTTTCTATTTCATTTTTTCTTTTTGTAAAAAACAATCACCTTTCTGTAAATCAGATTTTTTTGAAGGTCATTCAATGAATAAGCTGGATTTTTCAATTGAATGCATATTTCACTCAGAAAAATTATCCATCGATTCAGAAATGTATTTCATATACATGAAGGTCACCCAGAGAATAAGGTAAAATTTCGCATAAAAATGATGAATTTGAATCAGTTTTTGTAGGTTGCAAAATGTTTTAAGTGCAAATCTTTAGAAATTAGGCTATTTTTTTCATACATATTAAGCTTACAATTTTTAATAGAAATTAACTATAAGAAAAAGCCTCTATAAAAAAATAATACTGTCAAATTTGTGAATCCTGTTTCGTAGCTTAACCTAGTAGTAAAAGCATTCAACATTGGTATTAAATCTAGGAACACTTTCGTTTAAATCGGGAGAAATATTAAGCATTAATCCTTAGAACACTGACTTAGCAAAATAACCAACTAGTCACTCAGATGCGTTCTATTAGACGACTATATTAAGGAGCAAATATCAGTGTGTCTTTTTTTTCTTTAGATCACCAGGGCCAATATATCGGCCCCTTAGGTTTGAAAGGGTTAACAACATTAAAACTTTTACATACATTTGATTCTGCCATTTAGTTGGTTAATTGCTGATATTACTGATTATAAATGTAAACTTCTAATTGTTTACAAATACAACAAGTATTTACCAAAAATATTGATATTACTCCCCAAAGTGCTTGGTTTGATTTAAAATACAAAATCCTTTAAAGAATATCCTAATTTGTGTCAATTACTTTAAAGTTTTTTTTTGTAATGTCGGTAATTAGGCTAAAAAGTCAACTATAAGTTTTGTTTGTTAAGATTTGGTGTGTTTTTTTCCTAATTTTTCTATTGTAATTTTTTTACTTTTTCTTTTTTTCAGATATAAGGACATATCCATCAAGTCATAGTTCACACATACATAAAAATTATTACCGCTATCTTATGATGGATAAGAAGTCTCACAGTTTATATGTCGGTGCCATGTAAGTTTTTTTTTTTCAAATCATTTGCATGTGTTGTGACTTGTGTTATACAGAAGTATATCAAACTATTGGAGAATTAAACACTAGCTGGCTAAATACGGGGTCATTAGGTCGAAGAACACTCATAGTACACATTCTATCTCTAATTTGAAAAGACGTAGTATACTCAAACCCTAAAATTCTATTTGGGTTAATAGAGTCATAGTAGACTCATAGTATATATTCTCTCTCTAATTTGAAAAGACGCAGTATACTCTAAATAGTTAAATACGGGGTTCATGGAGTCGTAGTGCATTCATAGTACAGATTCTATCTCTAATTTCAAAAGACCTAGTGCACTCTATCTGGCTAAATAGATGTGTTAAGGAGTCGTAATACACTAATAGTACAGATTCTATCTCTAATTTGAAAATGGGTTTAAATAGTTAAATACTTTATTAATACTTAAATGGAGTCGTAGTTCACTCATAGTAAAGATTCTAACTCGAATTTGAAAAGGCTTGGTACACTCTATTTGACTAAATACGGATTCTATGGAGTCTTAGTACACTCATAGTGCAGATCCTAACTTGAATTTAAAAAGACGTGACTGATGTGGTCACCAGCTTATATAATACATAGCTTCCAATACTTTGGAATACAATAAGTAATTCTATAATTACTAGTAATTAAGCTTATGGTATACAATTTTAATTACTCGTAATTACATTAAAATGTAGATGTTTCTAAAAATAACACCATCTCATGATGAAGACCATGGGCTTGCCATATGCGTTTGAAGAAGCTCCTGAAATCAAGCATTTGATGCTGATAGCGCCATCTGTAAAACCAGCAATGAGCATGATTAAATCGCCCTGAGGATACAGGTCTTATTTAATCTAATCCTTGTCTTTCAAACCCCCTTTCACTCCCCAGTCCCCGAAATCCCCAGTCAATAGCCAAGTCACAACTGAAAGATAACATACATTCATTTCTCAGATCCAATAAACAGCCTTCTTAATTCTCCCTCAGGATATCTTCTCCTACGTCTTCATCGTCTCACATGTTACATTTTATCTTCTTCTTATTCTTCTTCTGATTACCACTTAGCGAAACACTGAAACCAAAGACCTTCATAATTCACCTGAAACTGCACAATATCATGTTACCCCTTCACTTGCATTAACAAACAAGGACGTACGGTCAAGTCATGTTGGAGACACCGGTTCCTGCTAGATCACTGAAGTTATGCAATGTAAAGCCTGTTCAGTACTAAGATGGGTAACCACTTAGGAATTGCAGTTCTGCGGTCAAGTTGCGTTGTAACCACCGCTTGGGCTAAATCACCGAATTAAGCAACGTAGAGCCTGTTTAGTACTAAAATGGGTGACCACGTAGGGATTGCAGTTTTAGGAGTCGAGTCATGTTATAGACATCGGTTCCTGCTAGATCACAAAATTAAGCAACGTAGGGCTTGTTCAGTACAAAGATGGGTGACCACTTAGGGATTGCAGTTCTGCAGTCAAATTATTTGAGACACCAATTCCCGCTAGATCACCAAATTAAGCAACGTAGAGCCTGTTCAGTACTAAGATGAGTGATCACATAAGAATATCAGGTACTGTACCAGGCTGGTTAGATTAAAGGAGATAATCTATGATTAAATTATTTTCTGGCAACTGAAACTTCCCCAAATTTTTGATTTGTGTATCACAATTCAACGATATATGTCCAAACTTCCTCCAATTTTTCTCGTTGCCATGGTAAGATTATCAGAAACAAAAGTTTGCAACTGTTTGGAATCAAGTTATTTTTGATGACCTTACTTTGGCTTGGGAAATCACCATTTCAAAAACAAGGAAATGTTATTTCCTACAACTTCTTTCATTCTTATAAATGGTTTAAATAGATTTTACTGCCATACTTGGATTAATGCCTTTGTAAAACTTGTGTAGTAAATCCTTGTACTTCTTAGGGGCGGTTGACATGGCCCAGGGTATAGGCAATCAGACTTCGGAACCATCGTATTCAGGTTCGAATCCAATTTGTTCCGTTAACTAATACATAAAAGTATAAAACCACATCTTCCCTCCTAATATGGATTAAATAGTAACACTTGTGTTATTTAAAAAAAACTGCATGTAAAAAATATAAGTAATTATTCTCGTCGTTAAAATGACGTAAAAAGGTTAATATGCCGTTAAACACAAAACAAACAAATAATTTACTTCTTAGATGAGATTAACAATGTGAACAACGTTAATATTGTATTTACTTGGTGAACACCAACCCAAGTTTGGCACAAGGTCATTTTTACGTGCTCTTACCTGAGCTTTTTGCATTCGGTGCTAAGATTAGCTGCTCTCTCGAGTTAACGAGTCTCATCTGCCCGATGGAGCTAAAGTGAAAGTAATGGTTTTGACTGGGATTTGAACTCATGAACAACGTTAATATTAAAGAAAATCATTCAGTTTAGTCACAAAAAAAAAACTGTTTAAAACACAAATAAATACAATCTTATTTGACCTAAAATTAGAACAGTACTTTTTCATGTTGTATGAAAGATGTTTACTGCTTACTTTCTTTTTGCCTCTTTCTGTTAGTCCAGAGTAATCTTTCGGTTATGGCTGTTATCTGAAATAAACATATCTACTCTTATTCTGATGTCTATCTTCTTGCTTTCACTTATTATAAAGACATCATGATTTCTTTTTGATTTCAAGAACAAATAAACTAATCTTCTAACAGTAAGATAAACTATCTCATCTCCACAACAATCCTAAATAAACTTTCCTTATCTTTATATCGTGCATTACTATTAAACAACACATACACCAGTCTTATGGTTTAGTCTCTAGTTTTGTCCAAGATGGCAAAGACCTGAGATAACCTCTCGAGGTGGAGCTTTGTGCAGGACACAGCTTGGCCATGTGGGGCTGCCTAGCAGACCATCACTCACCTCCTCACAAACTCCCTATTTAGTGTGCCTTACCCTGATGTGGACCTAAGGGATGCGACAGTTACCGCTCGTTGTTTCCTCTAGAGATGGATATATGATGATATGGTTTTGTTACAGAAATATATTACAACTTCAAAACAGTGTAAATCATTAATGAGTTCAATCTTAATCATTCTTATTATTTTTATTTTGAGATGAGGTATCATAATATAAGAATTAACTATTTTATTCGGACTTCTGTCCTCATCTTGGTAATTTGATTTTTTTTTACACTACGTTTCGGCCTAGTGACCTTCAGACCATCTTCAGGTGCTTTAACCGTAACTTCAGATAGGGATTCGGTGACAAGATGCAACATCCCTATCTAATTAGAACACCTGAATACGGACTGAGGGTCACTAGACCGAAAAGTAGTGTAAAAAAATCAAATTACCAAGATGAGGTCAGAAGTCGGAATAAAAAAGTTAATACTGAAATATTCTTATTAAAAAATTATTTTTGCACCGACCTGATAACTTTTAAGAGGGGTGGGTTGATTGTAAAGACAGTGATCTTATAATATTGACAAGGAAGAAGAAGGTAGAAAAACTGTTTGCAGATTAAAAAAATGGGAGGCTCTCGGACATTAAAACCAAGAGATTTGTAAGATTTCTCAAGTCACTGTTAGGCACGATTATTTCTTTTTTTTAATAGCTTTTTTCTTTCTTACAATGATAAAAATAAAAAGGATCTTTTGTCAAGCCAAAAAAAAAAGATTTGAAATTAGAAAATAAGGATTAAAAACAGATTTAAGCTCTGCAGTGAGATTAGAAAAGTTTAATCCAATAAAGTTGATGAGAATTTTTTTTTCTGTGTAGTTGAGCTCCATTGTGATACTTCACTCATTAATACTGGGCATGTATTCTCAATTTTTTAAACATTACAGTCCAATCCAACTAAAAATATCAGGAAAATGTCAACTTGGGCTTGTGGGTAGAGAGACTGACTTTGGAATTGTAATACTCGAGTTCAAATCCTAGTCGTTCCATTTGCGTTTAATAGGACTAAAACCCATGGAAAAGGTAGAATCCCAATATAACCTCCAGCTATGGGTTAAACAGTGCAATGTGGGGGTTGTACCTTAACCAAAGGTATTAGTCCTATCATATAAACGCTTTAAAAAACTATGTTTGGACAAAAAAACGTTCACTAAAAAATGATTTTTCTCTGCTTTAAATTAACTGAAAAGGCTGATATTATATTTACTTGGTGGAGCGCCTAACCAAGTTAGGCACAAGGCCATTTTTACGTGTTCTAAATACCCGGGCTTTTTCTATTCAGTGTTATCCTTCACCTAAGTGAGTTGCTCTCCTGAGTTACCGAGCCCCATCTGCCTGAGGCAGCTAAAGTAAATGCAATGGTTTTGATTGTGATTTGAACTCACGTAATACAATTCAAAAACCCGAGCCTTTACCAATGCTCCAGTGTCGCTGCCCAAGTTGATATATCACTAAAATATTCAGTCAATTTTACTCGTTCGATTTGCATTTATAATTGAAATAATACTTATGGTAAAAGTTGTTCTAATAGTGTTCATTGGACTAATACCCTTGAGAAAGGCATGAATCCCCACGTTCCCTCATGCACTATGGATTGAATAGTACACATCGTCTTATTTAAGAAACTACATGTGGACAAAAAGAGCATTTATCAAAAAATGATTGTTCACGTCATTAAATGACATAAACAGAAAACAAAACAAATCTAATTACACTATATTTTATGTCTCTTTCCAACTTGAAGCGTTATTTTATTTTAGTTTATTTTATCTTATAGTATTGGAATATAGATTTTAAAAAAATAGTTGACTGGATGGGCGTAGCATTGAAGTGCAAAGACTTTCATCTTGTGCAAATAAAAAATTACCTAGTAAATACTTTAAGACAAAAATAAAACGATGAAAAATCTAAAATATCCTAATAGAAGTCAGATTATGTTAAAAAATATGAACAATTAGTATTAGCTACGGATACATACATATGACTCGAGCTAGGATAGTATGCTTCTACAGGGTGTCTAAAAAATGTACTCACAAATATAAAAAAAACTCTACTCACAAATATAAATTCAAAGCTATTCTATTTCACTGTTTATTCATAAATAAAGGATTTTTCATCATTTGAAATGTGAGTACATTTTTTATATTTGTGAGTACATTTTTGAGACACCCAGTATTTAAAATCTTTCTTGTCACAAACTTTGATATTTTGTGATTTTATCATTTCTTTTAATCCTTTACTTAATAGTAGGGCTGCGTAAAATGAATTAAAGAATATTCTTGTCACAGACTTAACTATTTTGTGTTTTTACCATTTTTTTAATCCTTTAATTATAAGTTATCCCATGACAACATACTTTTGTCAAAAATATTCTTGTCACAGCCCTAAACAACTAGGAATGTGACAAGCATATTCTTTAATAAAAAATATTGTTACCGCCCTACATATAACCTCTACTACTTCGGAAACAAATAGTCGGCATTAAATGACCCATTGAAGTTGGTATCAAGTATGAAAAAAAAACGAACAAAATATTTCTTGAACAAAAAGTGAAAAATATTTTTCTCCACAAAATAAATTTTTAAAGTATAAGATTTCTATTGTTTCTTTTTTTAAATGTTACTTCAAAGTTTATATCTATAGATGCAAAATAATAGAGCTTTATCAATTAGACAATCGGCAAATGTTTTGAAAACACTTTTCTAATTGTTTGAATGCAAAATCTTTTAGTCTCATTAATGTTTTTTCGCTTTATTTGTTTTCTTTTTTGTTTTTTGTTTTTTTGTTTTTTAGATTTCTCTACAAAAATTTTTTTTTTTCTTTCTCTTTTATTTTTCAGGAACAAAGTAATCAAATTAAATTTAACAAATATTGCAGATAACAACCACGTAAGTAGACAAATATCTATTATCTCTGTGTAACATCTTATTCTTTTTTTTTACTCATTCTTTTTTTCTTTTATTTTTAGATTTCTAGTCTTTTGTTTTGATTAATCTTTTTTATCAAAAGTACTTCATAAATTTTCAAATGGCCTACTGTGTTAAATGTAATATACTAAAACACTTTTATGCTTCTGTCTATGCGTCTTTGTTTTTTTGTTTTTGTTTTTGTTATGGCTTGACTAGCCACAACCATGACAGAACAATGGTGTAAGCTAAGACGTGTATTAGAAGACAAACAATAGCTAAAAGAAAGGTTAAAAAATGAATAGAGTGTTTTAGCCTTCAGCTGAGTATGTGATTTTAACTCCCGGCACTAGAACCCCATTTTGGGATCGTTAAGAGTTCCGGTATATCTTATATCTACTTGGTCGAGTACAAACCCAAGTTAGGCACAAGGCCATTTTTTATAATATACCTGGGTTTTTGTAATCAGTGTTGGCCTTCACCTAGTTGAGTTACCCTCTTGAATCAATGAACCCCGTCTGCTCAAGGCAACTTAAGGTAATGACAATGATTTTTACTGGAATTTGAACTCGTATAATACGATTCCAGAGCCCAAGCTTTTACCAATGCTCCACCTTCACTGCCTAAGTTCGAGTATATATGGGCAGTGGTTAAGTTTATTCGGAGTACAGTCAAGTCATCATTTGAGCTCTCAGTTCCCACTAAATCACCGAAGTTAAGCAATGTAGAGCCTGTTCATTACTAAGTTGGGTTACTACTTAGGAATATCAGGTACTGTACGAGGCTGGTTGGTAGTGGTATGATCTGTTGAATGCATTAAGCTTTAGAACAAAAAGATCATGCATCTCCCTAATCGCCTTGTTCACACCGACCGACCAGCGGTTATAAACATCCTGAATTCGAGTTACCCTCTTGGTTTAGGAATTAGGAGAATAGTCTTAGATTGCAAAAAAAAACTCTATATCAACAGGAAGACTTCGCTAACCCCGAATGGCTGAATAAAAGTCTTCCTACTCAATTACAACACATTGGGAGTTTCAGGATTTTTTGAGATTGGGAAAAACTATATATCAACAGGAAGACAGATTTAAGCCCGAACGGAGTAGGAGAGGACTTCTTGATAAATGACAACAACAAATTGGGAGTCGCGGGATTGACTGAGATGGCAAAAAACTCTTTAACTACATGAAAGCTTTAACGAGTAAGGAGAGGTCTTCCTGCTCAACAACAAACACAACCGCTTTTCTTATGATTTCTTAGATTTAAGGAAATAAAAGACAAAAAATAATCTTGACTCTTTGATATAATATTCTAAAACTATGAAAATAATTTAGACAATAGTAAACGGTAAGAAGATAAGACATGCAAAGAAAAATAAATTACTTTTTTTATAGCTGATAAAATTTGTATTGTTATATGAATACAGAGAAAAATAATGTTTTACTCATGAACAGTTCATTAATTAATAGAATAAATAGGAATAACTTTAAGTTATGTTTAAAAAGACATAATTCCATTGGTGTGTGTATGTTAGAAAATAAGATCTATTCTGTTATCATATGAATATCTATGTATGTAATAATCAGTGCCGTGCTTAGCCACCTAGCGGCCCTGACCCAGAATGCACCTTGTAGTCCCCTTTCCTTTAAAAAGGCAAGTTGCACCCCAACATAGTGGATCCTTTGATCAAAGACCATATACACAAATAGAAAGATAAAGAGATGGATTGATAGGTGTCTGTATATTTCTAGTTTCATGATGATTTTCTCGCCAATTCTAATAATTAATTATTTTGGTAATGTTTTGAATTACTAAATATCTGAGAAGCCAAGGAGCCTTGTGGTCTGGTAATAATAATGACGAAATATTTCCAAGAGATGATGCTACTTATTAAAAAATAAAAAAGAATGATTCAATTGCTGTATGTACAAAAGTGTTTTAAAAAATACAATTTTTTTTAGGTAATGGTATTCATAAAAATAGAATAATATTTCTTATAGTCTTATCAATAAAAAATAATTTTGTTTGTGAAAGAAAACATTAGACATGAGTTTAGTAGAGAAAATAATTAGAAATGAATTTAGTATAAAAGAATTAAATATATCATCTTATTGGGATGGCGTTATCTCACAGTGTTATAATACATGTTATATAACAGTGTTATTCTTATACATAGACAAGATACTTTCCCATTAATTCGGGAGATTTGCATATGTAGGTGTAAGGATTTACACTGATTCCAAAACCCAAGTAGATGAGACTCTTCCACTTAATAAGATTAACTCATCTCACTAATAGGCCACACTGATTACAAAAAACTCAGGGACATAAAGAGTATTAAAGTGGCCTTGTGTCTAACTTGGATTTTTGGTCGACTACCAACCCAAGTCAAGCCCAAGGTCATTTTACATAGTGTCGACCAAGTAGATACAAATAATAATAATAATAATAATGATAATAGTAATATTATTAGTACTAGTAATATTAATAGTAATAGTAATAATAATAGTAATGATAATATTAATAATAATACTAATAGTAATAGTAATAATAATAGTGAGAGATCCATAATGATAATAGTAATGGTGATAGTAATAATAATAGTAATAATGATAATAATAATATTCGTAATAATACTAATAGTAATAGTAATAATAATAGTGTGAGATCCATAATGATAATAGTAATAGTAATAATAATAACCATGTCAATCTCTTATACTGAAACTGATTAGCTTCCAGCATACCTACATTTTTCTTGTTGAGACTGGATGCCAACGGTGCAATCCCAAAGATTGTTAACAAGATCAATAACCAGCGTGTCTCATGAATGACCGTAATTATAGCCTCAACAAAAGACGAAAAACATTTTTTTTAAACCTTGTATGACTTCTGACAAAGAAAGTCCCTGTCAATGACGTCTCGAAAATATTGTCACTCGTCCAAAATTCACGATTCTCCTCTGCACCTGTAAAAATATTTTTCTTTCTTTTCTTTTTTTCTTTTCTTTTTTTGTGTTTAGTCAATTACAGAAAAGCAAAATTGATTTTGACACTATATCTTACTTTAGGTTAGCCAAGTGTCTGTTGTGACCAACGATTCTATCGGGATCGAACTATGGCGTCTTGTTTTTTTGTTTTTTTTTACGGCATATCAACGTTTTTAGGTCATTTAATACCAAGAATAATCATTTTTTGATAAACGTTTTTTTTTTTTTTTTTGCCTACTTGTAAGTTTTGGAATAACACAATGCACACTATTTAACTCATTGCTAGACGGAAAGGGAAAATTCCTACCTTTCCCAAGAGTGTTAGTCCAGTTATAGACATTATTGGAAAGACTAGGATTTGAAATCACAAAATACGATTCCGAAGTCCGATTGCCTACCCACTAGGCCAAATGGACTACTCCATGGCGTTTTGAATCATCAGTTTTACTTGGTAAACGCAATGTTCTTGGTCATAGTTTGAATCTCTGTTAAGACTGTTTAGCAAGCTTGGATGGTCCTTGCATTAGCCAAGTGCTTCTCTCACCCGAACTCTCCCCTCTGATCTCCAGCAGGTTCTGCATTAATCCAGTCAAGGACTGCATGGTGCAAAATCTACAAGGGTTTTCATCCTGCTGCATCTACTTTGCACACCCATCATTAGCAGAGTTATTATCATCATCATAATAATGAGGCGCTTTTGCAGAACAATCAAATGGAGAAATTCTTTTTTTCAAGGGGATTTTCACCGGTTGTAAGACAGCAATTTGATTGGCTAGGTATTAAGGTTAGGTTTAGGTTAACACTTTTAAGTTCATTTCATTAGCCAATCAAATTGCTGTCTTATAACTGGTCCCCGACCCCCCCCCAAATATTCCGGCCAATTTCTCCATTTGCTTGTTCTGCAAAAGCGCCAATTATTATTATTATTTGGGGTGGGGCTTTTTTGAAATACGAGAAATTTTTAAAAGTAATTTTTGCCAATTGATTTTAGGCAGAAATCCGAATATCTTAAAATGTGCACAAAAAAATTAAGCTAGAAGAAAGTTGTTTATTTCCTTCTTTTTTTTTTCATTGGTAGATACCCAAGCAGTTATATGTCTTGGTATCTTTCACTACCGAATTACAAGGCTTCAATTGACTGCAAAGGGGGGGGGAGGTGCTAGTTCACTTCTGATTCCTGGAAGCCATTTTTCATTCATTTACTTCTATTTTTTATTTTGGTTTTGTTCATTCCAATCTTGATTGAAGGAAACCTACTAGTTCTGCCTGAAGATTGCTAGTTTTGTTTAGTAGTAAAAATCAATATATACCTACATGCTTACGTATATTTTCCTTTTTTTATTTTTATGTTCTTACAGTTCAACTTGGCCCCGTACACATGAACAAAATATATAAAGGGAAATTCTATTTATTTTTAACCTGCAACATCTATTTCCACACATATACGAATTTCTCTGTAATTCTCATGTGGAGAATTCTCTATACACGTAAGAGGAGTAGTCAAAAAGTTAGCAGACAAACTCTTAATATTTTTAACTATTCAAATATTATTACTGTTATATCTTATTTTATTTAGTGATATAGCAAGAACAACTGGGTTATGTTTAAAGACAAGGAGTTTTATATACAAAGGGATACATGTGAGTTAAGAGTCTCTTGGACATCTTTTCTCGTTCTGTCTTTTTTCTACTTCCCCCCAGTCAAGTAAGAGGGTCCTTTTATAACATTTTCGTTTCATCTATGAAGGGGTGTTAGGTTATTCCATTATATCAACTAGCTAAACCATTTTTTAATGGTTAACAAGTGTTCGTTGTAGTTAGAGAAGAGATAGTGTTTCATCTGTCCCGAGAGATTGTGTTTTTCAAAGCTTTTTTGAACATAACTGAATTAAAAAATTTGAGGTAAGAGCCAAAATAGTTGTGTTTATCCTTTGATTTTATAAGGGCCGATCCATCGGCTTTGGCGACTTAAGGCAAAAGATGACACATCCAAATTATCAACTATCCTATCAAAGTCATTCTACTTGAGAACTATGGAGGGCCAAAATATCAACTAAGTCAGAGCTCAAATGTTTAAAGATATGTTGTTTTTTGGCGTGGTGAATTTGTTCCCCATGTCTCCCATATACCTTTGCTTTATCTGTCTCTACCTTTTTTCTTTTATTTTTTTTCAAAACTAAAAAAAAACAACTAAAAGTAACTTGTTTTGTTTCGTACGTAAAAAATATCTCCATGGATTGATAAACATAGAATTGGCGAAAAGTAGATATACAGTTGTTTAACTTCTTTATATGCTTCTTTAAAATCTTTTATATGCTCATATATTTAAGAATGTTTCTCTTTTGTTTTATAAGATGTAAAAAAAAACTTGCAATATCGTCGAAAAACATCTTTACAAGTTTTTCTTTGGAATGAAAAGAAGATTTCTATAAAAATGAAAATAAAATATTTAAATTTTACTCGTCATCTTTTTATATTAAGCATCTCACATTATTAAACTCAGGAAAAAGTAACTTTTCCCTTCTCACCAATACACACACACGCACATGTATGTAAATATATATGTGTATATATATATATATATGTATGTGTGTGTGAGTGTGTGTCTGTGTATGTGTGT
>JAUZSX010000007.1:1077005-1088988 GCA_034780655.1 Idiosepius hallami | reverse complement strand
ATATAGATATAGATATATATATATATAGATAGATAGATAGATAGATAGATAGATAGATACATAGATACATAGATAGATAGATTGATTGATAGATAGATACATAGATATATATAAATATATATACATAGATAAACGTTTGATTTGGTTTTACGTCATATCAACCTTCTTAGGTCATTAAATGCCGAGAACAATCATTATTGGGAAACTATGTTTTTGTATACACGTAGTTTTTTTTTCTAATAACACTAAGTGCGCTATTTAACCCATAGCTGGAGGAAATGTGGGAATTCATAACTTTCCTAAGGGTATTAGTCCAATTATGAACGCAAATTGAACGACTAGGATTCGAACTCATGTATTACAATTCCAACTGTTTATCCACTCGGCCAAGTGTACCTGCCTATATAGATAAATAGATTTGATTCGATTTGATTTGGGATTTAACGGTATATCACCCACTTTTAAGTCATTTATGCCAGAATGGTATTTTTGTTTATGTTTACTTGATTCGCACAAGTTTTTATTATGAAAGTTAGTTTAAATGTCATTCGTTTATTGGTTATTTTTATTTTGTTTGTTTTGTTAGTAGTTTTTTTGGGGTTTTTTTTATCTTATATTGCCGGTATTTGTTGTTTAGAGAAGTTTGAACAGTTTTGCTTCTTGTTGTAAAAATAACACTGGTGGCCGACCTGGCCCAGAATGTACAGAAACGAACGACGCAACAACTCCCGGTTGTTCAACGAAAACAGACATGAAATTAAGGCAGTTACATACAGTAAAAAGTCCAATAGCGAGCGCCCGGCTCTGATGCACAAAATAAACCGCCTGCGTTGCGTACTACTACATCTTCGACGGGACTGACTGCACTGCACCCGTCACGTGTGCCAGAGGCCTCAGTACCACGACGTCCGTCCGCGTCGACGCCTTTTCACATTCTCTCCGGTTCTCGCCCGTCCTGTCTTCTTCTTTGCTCGGCACCGGCGTGTCCTCGCTCAGATCCAGTGTCACTGCATTTCTTCCCCCTCCCCAGGACGACCGTCCAGCATATAATATATATATACTACACTTCTTTTAAGTTTTTTAAGTATTTTAAGTGTAAAAGAAGATATATTTTGTCTAGCCAAAGTTCAAGAAAAATAAATATAAAAAGATAGAAATGATGACATAAAGGCCTGCAAAAAGAGATAAGTCGGATTGACAAATCTCAAAAAGCAATAAAAATGTTTTCGTGTCATTTCATCGTCTTAAACTGTAAATAAAACTGACGGAAGTTGCAAGCTTTTTGTGAACTTCAAAAAAGGTGTTACGATCAAGATAAGACTTGCACATTTCACCAACGGCGGCCATGTCAATAAAACTTATGCTTCTCAGGCATTTATGGCGATTTAATGATATACAGTTTGGCGAACGCGCTCTAAAAGTTGTATATTACGAGGGGTGACTCAAAAGCAGTGCTGTGCTTAGCCACTTTGCGGTCCCGACGTAGAATGCGCCTTGTGGCTCCTTTACCCTGAAAAGGCAAGTTCCTCCACCCCTCAGCCTTCGTCTATATATTCATACATATACAAATATAGATATAGATAGGCAGAAATGGGCAGCGACGGTGGAGCGTTGGTAAAAGCTCGGGCTCTGGAATCGTATTACGAGAGTTCAATTCCCAGTCAAAACCATTACTTTCACTTTAGCAGCCTCGGGCAGATGGGAATCGTTAACTCGGGAGAGCAGGTCATCTAGGTGAAGGGTAACACCGAATATAAAAAGCCCGAGTAGGAGTACATAAAATGGCCTTGTGCCAAACTATATCATATTTACTAAGTAAATATAATATATATAGGCAGAAAGAGAGATGGATTGATAGATGAATATTTCAAGTGTGATAATGATTTTCTAATTAATCCTAACAATTATTTTGATATTTTTTTTAAATTACAAAAGCTTTACAGCTCCTAGGGAGCTTGCAGCCCCTCTGGAATTGCAGGATCTGCGCAGGGCCCTAAGCACAGCCCTGCTGCTGCATATTCGGGCCCCCATGACTAAATATGTTCTTCCACCAGCTTTGTTTGGTGAGGTGGGTGGCTAGTCTCTCTGAAGGATTAAAAACAAGACTTTTTAAAGGGTGGATGAACCCCTTTGCCATAATGTATACTATGTTTTTTTTTAGAAAAAAATGGGTGGTCAAAAGAACATTTATTCAAAATAATAGTTCTTGGCATTAAATGACCTAAAAAGGTTGATATGCCATAAAACACAAACAAAAAAACATCTAACTGTTCTATTATGCAAATTATTAGTCAGCCTCAATTTTTCTCTATGTATCTATAGCATCATCACCATTAACCATTACACCCAGTGGTGCATAGGGTAGCAACAAAGTCTCTCCACTTCTGCCTATTGTGAGCCATCCATGCCAGCTTACCCTATGAAAGCTTCATATTCTCTCTTTCTCCTCCCAGTGTTCTTCTCCAAGTTATTTTTGGTCTTCCACTCCTCCTTTTGCCATCCGGGGTCCAATCTAATGCTATTTCAATGATGGATTGAGGGTCTTTCTGAAAGACATGCCCAATCCATCTCCATTGCCTTTTCCTAATAATGTCTTTGAGTGGAAAATATCTTTTTGAAAATATCATCAAAAAATAGGTGGCATTAATTTTGGAACGACCCTCATATAGAGAATCCTATACTTTCACATCGGATTCCTTCTAATAGCGATATTGTCAACATTGTGTTTGAAGCCTACTCAATTTACAACAGTGATATCCGAAGAAGTTCAATGGCCACATTGACTGAAATGGTAATTATTTAAGAAATATAACAAAAGTAAAAAAAAATCTGCTATTATTATTATCAAAGAAATTCAGGCAAAGTCTACTTTGGACTTTATCCCAATTCCTCAAACACTGGTCAGTGGTGCTCTTGCTCTACACCTGAATTTTTAAATTAATATGAAAATATTGAAATAAATTTATTCAACAGAACTAATTATTATGAAAAAATTTTTTCGAAAGAGTCTTGATTAAATATAAAAATGAACAAAAATATACGAATAAAAAAAACAAACAAAAGAAATAAAAAAAAAAGAATAATTATTGAATATAAGAATAAAAAACATATATTTTGTAATATCGTACCCAGAGTAATTTTATCAGTCGAAAATGAAAAAGTAAAAGTGATTTGACACGGTGTAAGTGTCCCTGATAGATTTATCAACTCTATTTGAGAGATAACCAGCCTGAACTGAAAAACTTCCTATTTTTCTCCATGTCTCTCTCTCTCTCTCTGTAGAAAATAAAAAAGGAAAAGTGATTTGACACGGTGTAAGTGTCCCTGATAGATTTATCAACCCTATTTGAGAGATAACCAGCCTGAACTAAAAAACTTCCTATTTTTTTCCATGCCTCTCTCTCTCTCTCTCTGTAGAAAATGAAAAAGTAAAAGTGATTTGACACGGTGTAAGTGTCCCTGATAGATTTATCAACCCTTTTTGAGAGATAACCAGCCTGAACTGAAAAACTTCCTATTTTTCTCTATGTCTCTCTCTCTCTCTCTGTAGAAAATGAAGAAGTAAAAGTGATTTGACACGGTGTAAGTGTCCCTGATAGATTTATCAACCCTATTTGAGAGATAACCAGCCTGAACTGAAAAACTTCCTATTTTCTCTATGTCTCTCTCTCTATGTCTCTCTCTGTAGATTTTCCTTTCTATCTTCCTCTACTTTCCTCCTTTTTAAATTCCCTTCTATTTCAATCTATCTTTCTCCTTTCTCTCTAATACTTTCTCTCTTATCTTTGCCTTTCTATCTATATTCACTTGTATCTTAATTTTCTTCTTTTCTCACCTGTCTTTATTCCTTCCATTTTAATTTCCCCCTTTGCTCTCTTCTCTCTACAGATCTTTCTATTATGTCAATGTCCTCGCATGCAAAAGTAAATGACAATAACAATATATGATTTTCATTTTATTTATTGTTTGTTTAATTAATTTTTTTTTGTTATTTTATATACATTTTGAAACATTTTGTGTCCAGCTCTTTCGCGCCAGGACAATCTTAATTACCCCTTTGCCCCTCTTTGCATATTATGTTCTTAATCTTTCTCTTTTACCCTCTGTGTGTATTCCTTTCTATCTTAAACTTCCTCGTTGCCCCTCTTTCTGTATTCTTCACTCTCTTAACGTGTCTCTATTTTCCTCGGTCTTTAAACCTACGTTATCTCCCTCTTTACCACCCTCCTTATATTACGTTCTCTCACTCTCTCCCTCAATGCGCGTTGCCCCTCTGTCTTTATTCTTCCCTCTCTAAACCTGTCTCTCTTTTTCTCGGTCTTTAACCCTACGTTATCTCCCTCTTTACCATCCTGTTTATATTCCTACATTATCTTCCTCTTTATCACCCTAGTTATATTCCATGTTATCATTCTCTTACTCTCTCCCTCTATGCGCATTGTCCCTCTGTCTATATTCTTCCCTCTCTCAATCTGTCTCTCTTTTCCTCGGTGTTTAAACCTACCTTATCTCTCTCTTTACCACCCTGTTTATATTCCTTGTTATCGTTCTCTCACTCTCTCCCTCTATGCGCGTTATACAAACGATCGCTATGGCCGACCGGAAGTAGGCAGGGTTTCTATGCTGAGCGCTAACAACTGAAGGCTAAACTGAAATCCCCCAAAACCATGGCGCCTTCAAATAACTTTACGTATGGGCTAAGCACAAACATTTACCATGAATGATGATCAAGTAATGGAATCTGGACACCAAGAAAACCAGGTATGTTTTTTTTTATAATTCAATAATAATTACCTATTCTTTTTTTGTAATATAGACGGGAATTGTTTAAACTCTCCCTTTTTAAATTATACCTCTTCATCTTTATTTTTTGGCATGTTGTGTGTAGTTTGTGGTTTTGTTTTTATTCACTCAAAAACGTGTTAGATTATTTATTTAATTAAAAAAGAAGAAGGAATTCCTGCAAAACAAACAGTGTTTGTTATTTATTATTATTTAAATATATTTACTGTCTGTGGTTGTTGTTAGTAATTTCGGAATAACACTTTCGCATCATCGCCCTACAAATGTGTTTAAACGATAAATAACAAATAACATACGCACAC
The DNA here is from genome assembly GCA_034780655.1 of Idiosepius hallami. Taxonomy (NCBI): domain Eukaryota; kingdom Metazoa; phylum Mollusca; class Cephalopoda; family Idiosepiidae; genus Idiosepius; species Idiosepius hallami. The sequence goes on along the minus strand of JAUZSX010000007.1, from coordinate 1,083,883 downwards.
AAAAAGTAACACAAGTCGTTTTTATGGAATTTTCCAGCTGTTATAGATTTAAAAAATATACACAAAAAATAAACGGCACCGTATTTAGATTATTATTTTGATTTAAATTTAGTTTTTGAAAATTTTGTAGAATTATGTTTAATAAAAAATCAATAGTTATTCATTGATTCAATGAATTAAAAAGGAAAAAGCATAGACAATGAGGAATAATGCACAAAAAATAAAATTTAAAATGAGAAATTTTTATGAATTTTTAATTTAAATTTTAAATTAAAATGAAGTTAATTTTTATTTACGATTAAAAAAATACACACCCAAAATAAACGACACCGTGTTTAGATTATTATTTTGATTGAAATTTAGTTTTTGTAAACTGTCGAAATGTGTAAAAAAAATGATTTTTTCATAAATAAATTAAGAAAACAAAAAAGGAAAAAGCACGGACCAGACCACGAGGAATAATGCACGGAAAATAAAATAGAAATTTTGATCAATTTTTAATCAAAATTTCAAATAAAACTAAAATGAAGAAGTAAATTTTTGTTAAATTATTCCAATTAGCTTCTTCTTTTTTTAATTAACTAAGCTTCACAATCGTAATAGGAATAAAAGTGTCGAAACGTTGTATAAATATAAAACATTATAACAAATGAGGACTATCCGATAACAATCATTTCTTCTTTGGAAATAAAAATAAAATGAAATTAAATCGATCACTAAATTTCACTTTGCTTATAAAATAAATCCGGAATATAAAAATAAAATAAATATGTGCCTTTACAATCCAGTCTAGTCCTTGATAATCTGGTATCTCGTAAATAAAATTTGAAGAAATATTAAACCAATTTCTTGTGATTTGAAAGAAAAAAAAAAACCTTAACAGAAAAAAACAAACTTCATTTATTTCACCAAGCAGCAGCAGCAGTCACTTCACTTTACACCTGTCATTTCACTTATTGACAATATTAATTTAATTTTATTTATTAAAATCTAATAATATATTATATTTTTTATTATTAATCTAACAAAACGTACATTCTCCTGAAACCCAAGTTAATTGGCATTCTTGAAATTTTAATTAAATATTTTCCTTTTTTTAAAATTTTTTTTGTGTATATCTTTTATTTTCTTATCTTTTTAGGTCGTATATAGCAATATCAACATTTCGTACTGTTGTTACATTTAATAATTAAACTACAAACTACACGTACTTTTATTCTCATGTTTATTGTTCACTGTGTGTGTATCCTTCGTTGTAATTAAAGATCTGATTAAAAGTCAAGTCTGTCCGTCATCTCAAATTCAGACATTTCAATAATAATCAAAGAAAGGCTGATTATAACAACAGAATTTTGATTTAAATTTTTTATTCTTTCATTTTCATTATTTCTTTTAAAATTTACAAAAACTTTAAGAGAGTGTTTTTACTGTTTTATTCTTTTTGTGTTTCTGTTTTAAAATCGACTTGACTTCTTCTTAGAGGGGCCGGTTTACGGCGATCAATGAATTTGGAGCTGTAAATTCAATTAATCAATAAATCAACAAGTCACTCGAAGCAACCTCAACAACAACCATTATTTTTCAACTTTGAGATTATTTTCAATATTTACTCTCAGTTTTGTTAGTTACTTGAAGAGTGGGTTTGGGTTGTTAACTTGTTCACTGATATTTCATCACATGACCTTTCATCACCCGTTTATCAATCACGGAAATAAATTTCCTGGACTTCTAATCACGTATTTTTTCCAACACGTGTACACTTAATCTCTCAGAAATTGAGAGCTTTAATCACCCCAAAGAAAAAAAAATTCAATACAATTTAATGTAATGTATTTTTTTTATTACGTTAAATTTTTAACTCCTTTGACAATTTGGAGATTATTCACAAAAATGGGTATCGTGATTCAAAAAAAAAAATGAACAAAAATTTGGTGAAAAAAATTCTTTTTTTAGAGAAAACAAACGTTCCAAGAATGGACGCTTTTAGAAATCCCCAAGTGATTAAAATTCTCGGAGTGAAGCCAGGAAGCCTCCACCTCCACGTGATGAAAAAAAAAACATGATTAAAAGTCTAGTGATTAATATTTCGTGATTAATAGTTAGGTGATAAAACTTGTCGTGTGAGTGATGATGATGACCAAGTTCGTACCGTTACACCGTTTGATAGTTTGTTAAATGTTTTCTTTCATTGTTTCTGTTTACTATTTTTTATTTCAATTTCCACTATACCTGAAAATATGACCCTTTTTTTGTGTTCCTTCGACTAATTAGTTGTATTTTTAGAAATTTTTATTAGACATCTCACATTCACATAGTTTTGTTAGTTCATATAAAATATTAACTTCATTTTCATTTTGACGAACTTCTTCCTTTATATTTTGTTTATTGGGAGGCGGAAATTATTTGTTTTGGAGATATTAATGTTTTCTTCAAAGGGTAGGATTCTAAGGATTTGTGTTAGGTGGGTGTTAGGGTTAGAGCAGGTGGTGTTAGGGTTGATTTTTGGTAAATTTGTAAGCTCCGTCAAAAAAAATTCCATAAGAAATACAAAGACTAAAGTGTAGAGTGATATTTCACGCTTAAACTAAAAAATTAACAAATAAATACAGTTCAAGCAACAGCAACTCGAACTTCAACCGGTGGCGGGTGGGGTGAGGTGGGGCGGTGCCGGTGGGGCCTCCTCGCTCCAACCGATGGTCAATAGTCAACACAACAAACATTACTCACAATAAAAACATTGATTTTTTTTTTTGTGTTGGTTAACTCATCCTTTTAAATTAATCGAATGTTTTTTTGTTTTGTTTTTTCTTCAAAATTTAATGGTTTATTTAGATCTAAGATTTGAGTTTAAAGTAAAAAAAAGCAAACTTAAAAAAAAAGCTTTTTGTTTGTATCCCCCCTCCCCTCGTCAATATCGATGTTTTACCCTCTCTACTCCTACACATTTTTTTCCGTTTTTAGTTATTTCATCTTTCCTCCTCTACACCTACGTTTATTTCCCTTTCTTTCTTTAAAAAAAGGCCTTGGGATATTGACCATTCATAAAAATGAACGCACGCACGCTCTCTCGTTCGCAGTAGTAGTTGTAAATGATGTGTAAACATCATTTAATGTGTGTGTGATTTGGATGTGAAAATTTCGTGGTCTCTGCTATGTCTGAGTGTGACTGTGGTGTTTGTTTTGTGTGCTCTATCGTTCTCACCTTATCTTCCTCTGATAACATCTACTAAAATGATGTTTTGAACTAGAACTGAACTCTGCTAACTTACATTTATACCCGCTTTTGTATTTTCTTAACTTATAAGAAAAAATTATCAACTTTTCAATTTTAAATGTTTATAAATATTAAAAAAATATTTCTTTATTATGATCAGCGTTTTTGTGCTATATGGGGTCACACACAACACAACACACACGGCTGCGTTTTAGTAATAACCGACGATTTTGTACTAAAAATAAATGCTCTAGTGACACTATTTCGTTTCATTATTTGATAAACCGCCAACCTATCACCGTTAATAGTCTTTTTCTTTCACAAATGAATCCAGTTAAATATCATAATAATTTATTATTATTATTAATAGGTGTAAGGTGTGTGTGCACAAACAAGCACCTAGTAATTGGTGTGAGATCCCATAATAATAATACAATTGTTGTAATCGGCAAATTTTCTTGTAAAGTTAAACTATTACTCACTACCGGTGTGTGGTGAACATGAGAGAAAAAAACATTTGGCAATTGGTGTTCATTGTTGAGAGAGCTATGATAACGAGTTGGACTTTTTTTCCTAAGTACACTACACTACGCAACTCGCACACACGCACAAATTGCCCTCTTTCTCGTCAGATTAGTGAGTGCGAGTGCTATCCTTTTATTTTACTTCCTGTTCTCTCTGTGCAATAATTATTGAGACCTGCAAGAAATGATGTTTACACAGCTTGTGGTAGATGTACATATTTGCACTACCTTCCAAACACAGTAAAAAAAAAATCCTTAACTTGTATTCATACATTATTACTGCAAATGTGTGATTGTGGTTGTTGGGACAACTCTTTATTTTTTAATATAATTTAGATACATAAATAAATCTTCTATTCAGAACTGGACCCTGCTTACCCCCACAAGCAATTGTGTGGGGGCTTAAAGCTTTCTAACCTCTCCTTCAAGCCTCAAGGCTTCTTGGCTTCTTTTGTATTGCAAAAAATACCAAAATAGTTAATGATTAGGATTAACTTGATAATCATTATCACACTTAGATGTTCAAATGTACATCTATCAAATAATCTCCCTGTCTGTCTCTGTCTTTTTATCAATATAGAATCGAGTAAAGGTAGAATTTGGACTCTGCGTAATATGATTCCATGAGCTTTTACCAATGCTCCACCTCACTGCCTACTTTCTCTCCATCTATGGGTTGAATAGTGTGCACAGTGACACTGTGCACACAGTAGTGTGTTATTTAAAAAAACTATAAAACGTGTATCAAAAAGATTTTTTTCTTTGCATAAAATGACCTTAAAAAGTTTGATATGCTGTGGAACACAAACAAATTATAATTAAATCAACAAATAAACCCAGGGACATTATTTCCACGTGAAAATCAAAATATTTGTTTCTTTTGAGTTGAAGAAGTTTCCCCTCATAAAAATGCATCTCGGATCAATATTAAATGTCAAATAAGTGATGTGTACTTTGAATCCTAAAATTCTCCAAGGAAATAGAAATTAAGCATTCTTGCTTGATTATGTTTCAAATTTCAGCTGAGTTGAAAATATATTGATTTTCATTTGGAGATGAATTTTTTTTTTTCAATGTTATGAAACTGTGAAAGATAGAGGTTATGCTTGACCACCCTTTCTTCTCAAAAACTAAAAATCCATAACAGATGCTACACAATATTGCGCCTCGTTGAAAATACATAAAGTTGTTAGGACTTTTGAAAAAAATGTCAATAATTTGAAGTTTGAATGATTATTTAATCAGTTTTAAAGTCTTTTGAAAAAAAAAAAAGTACAAATTTCTGGATTTTGATGAATTGATGTGCTGGATTCTAGGGCTCTTCTTTGCAAACATTTGTGATTTCTTTTTTCAAGTGGTGACTACTAATAATAAAACACCTATCTTTTGGTGACTGTTTTTTTCACTGACAATCTTCCAAATATTGAGTGAAAAATTTTTTTTCAACCTTTTCTTTTTCTTTTCAAGCTCTCAGAAAAGCTACCGGCCAGGGCTGACTTTTCCTGCAGAGAGTGGGTGGCACTTAACCATGCTCAGTCCAAGGTGGCAAAGACCCAAAATAACCTCTTAAAAGTGGGGGTTTGTGCAGGATGCAGTCTGTCTATGTGGCGCTGTTGAGCTGATCATCACTTACCTGCTCACAGACTGCATATATTAGTGTGCCTTGCCCTGATGTGGACCTAGGGGATGCAAAGAATATTGCCCATGATTTCTTCTCTAGATGGAGCGGCATGATATGATGATATTTTTCTTTTAATTAAACGAGAAAAAACAGACTAATTACCCAATATAAGTTTTAAGAAAATTTTTATGCCACACAAAAAAGGAGTTCTAAGGGAAACAGAGTATACTTTCTTAAACTCAGTAGGTGGTCGACGTGGCCCAAAGAATAGACAATCGGATTTCAGAATCGCAATACGTGGGTTCGAATCCAAGTTGTTCCCTCTACATTAACATGTTGACTAATACTCTTGGGAAAGGTTTGAATCGCCATCATCCTTCCTGCTAGGATTAAATAGTGCAATTTGTGTATTTAAAAAAAAACAAAAACTGTGTGTATAAAAATAATGTTATTTTATTTTATAAAATTCTTCTAATGGTAAAAATTGTATAATAAAATTATTATACAATTTTTACCATTAAAAGGGTTTTATTTATTAACAGTATCACAGTATCTCTCTCCATTCTCTATATCTCTACACTATCTCTAAGTTCTTTCTCTATATATGACTCTCTTTTCACCATGTCTATTTCTCTTAATTCACACTCTTAGTTTTTTTTGTATCTCCTTATTCTATCTCTCTCTCCTCCTTTATTTTGTCTCAATTTCACTCTCTCTCTCCATCCGCTCCTTCTGTGTCTCTGTTGCTGCAGGTGAATTCTATTCTAACTAATTATCTTCTCACCCATCTTCCAATATAATCTTAATAGTTGTCATGATTAACTGATACAAATCAAAGTAAAAACATGGAAAAGAAAAAAAGATTCCAAATGATGAAATTCTCTTTATTGAAGGATTTACCACTTTATTTCTTCCTTTATCAATGATTCTTAATTACCAATGAAATATTTCTTCTTCTTTTATTTTATCTTGTTTTTTAAAAGTTATTTTGCCAGCCATTATAAATGTTGCATTGTTAATGACTGGTGCCATTCAGACATTCAAGAGACAGCAAATGGGCTTAAAACTCTTGTACTTTAGTTCAAGTTGTAGATTGGTTACCACTTTCTCTTTTGGCTTACAATCTACTTGGGGAAGTCCATTTGGGACTGTGGATAGGCAGTCATACTCTGAAATCATAATACGCAAGTTTGAATTCAATTTGTTTTCTATACGTTTAAATTTAGACTAATTCCTTTGGGAAAGGTTGAATCCGCATATATCCTCCATCTTAAATTGCGCATATTGTGTTATTTAAAAAAACGTGTGGACAAAATAATATTAGAATATGAAAATCCTATATAATAATGATATTTGATTTGTTTTATGGCATATCAACGTTTTCAGTCATTTAATGCGGAGAACAATCATTTTAATCTAGCATCTTTTTTTTTTTTTGTCATTTTTTTTGGTACCCCGATTTTTAATGAGGGGAACCTATGTTTCGAGGCCTGTTCGTTCGTTCGTTCGTTCGTTCGTT
>JAUZSX010000007.1:1064375-1076905 GCA_034780655.1 Idiosepius hallami | reverse complement strand
ACGGCTACTATACACAGGCAGGAAATGTAAACAAACCACCGGAAAGTGCTCAATCCACACGAGGTGGAGAGCTAAATTATATATATATAATGTGCTTTGTATTTTTTCTTTTGTTTAGATGATTTATTTTGTGTTAGTAAATGATTGTTTCTTAATATTTCAGAAAATAAAATCGAATTCCGATTTTCTATATGTGATGAAGTGGATCACATGATTGATTCAGAGTATCACAGACCGCTTGAATTTTTTGAAATTGATAATCAACGATTTGCTGAGCAGTTGACGTGTAAAGATGCTGTAAGTATTTAAATATTATAATTATTAAGACATAACATAAAAGAAATAAATAAAAATATAAATAAATAAAACATAAATAAATAAAAATATCAATGAATAAGTATAAATTTTAAATAATATTAATTGTAATAATATTAATATTAATGATAAATAAAATATTAATAATATTAATAAATAAAAATATAAATATATAAATAAATATGAATTTTAAATAATATTAATTGTAATAATATTAATATTTATTAATATTTATAATAAATAAATAAAAATATAAATTTTAATTAATATCAATTGTAATAATATTAATATTTATAATAAATAAATAAAAATATAAATTTTAATTAATATCAATTGTAATAATATTAGTATTTATAATAAATAAAATAAATAATAATAAATAAAATATAAATATTTAAATAAACAATAGTAAATAAATAAAAACTTAATATAAATAACAATAACAATGATAAATCCACTTATAGACTATTTTAATCATGAAGGAAAAAAAATCTAATCGTCATCATTAGATAATTAGAAAGAAACAGTCTTGCAAGACAATGCAATCAATGGAAGAATAAATAGACCTTTTACAGAACAAAAAAAAAATGTACTGCATTAGAAGGAGGAGGAGTACTTGTAGGTACTGATTGCAAGGTATCAAGATATGCTGGATTGCCAGAGGAGACTTACTGTTACTCTGTTCTCAGGAATCACTACCAAGCATTGGTAGTTGGCTAATGGCGGGTGTACAAAGTGAAGGCAGCGCAGTGAAAACCAGAGGAGATGTTGCACCATACAGTTTTTAAAAATCAGAGGAGACTTGTTGTCACTTTGACTCCAGAAAAAAAAACACTAGATGCTGGGTGTGAATGTGTCTGGTGTTTAGTATGAGACCCCACAAGAATATTATTTACTAAAACATTTAGAATGGAGTGAATTTTGAGGATTTTAGAAAATAATAGAAATAAATCTGTGGCTTTGTTGGTCTTTATTGAAAAATTTTTTGATTGCATTTTCTTTTCTGCTTTTCACAGCAATTGTTCCGGAAGGTTGTCCCTCATCATTGTTTAGGAGCTGTATGGGCCAGACGTGATAGGAAAAGTGGTCGAGAACCTCCTACGATATTAGCTACTATTGAACAGTTTAATCGAGTGTCCTTAAGAGTTACGGCTACAATTCTGAAACAGTCAGAACGTAAGCCAGCTAGGGTGAGAGTCATAACGAAATGGATAGAAATAGCTCAGGTAAGAAAAGACAAAAAAAAAATTATATAAAATACTTGTTTTCAGCATTAAATGACCAAGAAAGGTTGATATGCCATAAAACATAACCATCTCGTTTATGAGGTGAATCAATTCAATATTACATTTACTTGGTGAGCAGCAACAACCAAGTTTGACACAAAGCCATTTTTAAGGTGAATACAAGTTTTGACTGGGATTTGAACTCACTGCAATTCAAGAGCCCGAGCTTTTACCAATGCTCCAACTTTGCTACCCTTTTGTGAACCATTTCAATGCTTGATTTAATAATATATTCTTTTTACTTCTAGGAATTGAGAGATCTTAAAAATTTCTCCTCCTTGAAGGCCATTATATCTGGTCTTCAAGCTCATCCAGTTTACAGATTACGCAAAACATGGGCAGCTGTTCCAAAGTAAGTTTATCAAATAAATAATTCTGTTTAATAAAATTACATTATAAGAAATTCACGAATATATATATATATAGTGTATATTGTATTTACTTGGTCGAACACCACCCAAATTAAGCACAAGGCCATTTTTAGTTGTTACCATCCTCTTTTTGAATATTTGTTGGAATAATGACACATCTCGTGTTTAATGTTTGTTTAAATAATAAAACCTTTTTTCTTTTAATATTCAAAGTTATAAAGAAGCCACTTTTGTTATTTTAGAGAAACCACGACACTTTTTGAGGAATTATCTGAGTTGTGTTCAGAAGAAAACAATCAAATAGCTTCGCGAGAGTTGTTGATGAAGGTAAGAAAACATTATTAGGATTTTTTACCGTTTTATTTTCTTTTTTTTAGATCTGTTTTTAGCTGGTGGGGGAAGAAGTCACAGAAATAACTGAAGAAATTGAATGAATGTCAGTAGAATACTTAACAATACTATATTTTCTGTAAACAAATATGTTAAGCAGGGGCAGTTAACATGGCCCAGAGGATATGCAATCGGACTTCAGAATCATAGTACGCAAGTTCGAATCTAAGTCATTCCATTGAAATGTCAACAAATACCCTTGAGAAAGGTATGAATCCCCACATTTTCTTCTAGTTCTTGATTAAATAGTGTAACTTGTGTTATTAAAAAAAACTGTGTGTATAAAATAATGTTTATCAAAAGTTATTGTTCTAGGCATTAAAATGATATACCGTTAATCACAAAAACAAACTAAGAAAGATGTTAACTATCTGGAACCATTCGATCTGTAAATGATAATGCTCTTATAGCAAGACCAATAGATGGAGGGGATCCCCAGTGTAGGAACATGATAAGAGAGGAGAAAGCTTGTCCCAAGAATTGAACTTGTGTTGTTTTGGGTAGGAAAGTTGTATCGGTGGTTGCTATCTTAATGTAGTAGTAATTGTAGTAGTAAGTTCTGTAGTCTGTTGTAAAGAGCAGGAGAGACGTGAGCTAGCTTTGTCGATGTGTGAGAACTGACTGTTGTTGCCTGCCAGTTCAAACTTGGCAGTTGTTGGCCTGTGCCCTAAACTTGACTGCTACTTCCTGTTTGTACAGGAACTGTCGTAAAAGACGCGTTGTCATAATCTGTCTGCTACACTCTTAGTCTTAAGAGTTTTTTTCCGTCTTGCTAATACAAATGGTTGTCTGCTTTGTGTAGCTGTCTTCCCATCATGCATCCTCAATAGAGAGCTATGGAAAACGTGTAACGATTAAACTTTATAACAGCCATTGCATTAAAAAAAAGAACACGTGCATAACCAGACTGAAATCTAGGTTTGATACTCGTCCCTGAATGAATGCTGACTTCAAAGGTCGAGAGATGCGTAAAAATTTTGAAGTAGTGGTAGTTTGATTAAAGGAGTTGTGAAGCTGAGATCTCTACATTCTTTTGTCTAATAAGGCTGCCTTTGAAGATTACCAAAAGAGTAAGAAGAAATAATGTTGAAAAGATCTTGTTGAGCTACTTGGTATATAGAAAAGTTGTCTCCATTCTGCTCTGTGATTGGTCGGGTTAAATTTACCCTCTGTATTTAATGGAATCTGCTGATCCCTGTGCTCATACCCAAAACACTTCATTAGAGCAAAAATGACGTCTTGAACACTTGGTATTAGGAATAACCGGTCTTTATTTCTGTAACGCATAAATTGATCAGTTCCCCCCCCCCATATTTTTTTTTACAGTTATTAGATTCAATAGCTCTGAGGAAAACATGTTGTTGCCAGCTTTGATTTTTTTTTTTGGCCTCTCTCATCCTTAGAAGATCTCATCTCTTTTTTTCTGTGAATTTGATTTGCTTGTTTATGTTGGCTTCTGTCCACTTTCTCATAATTACTTTTTTTGCTGCTCTAAGCTTGATCTCTCTCTCTAACTCTCTTCCTCTCATTCTCTCTCTCTCTTACTCTCTCTCTCTAACTCTCTTTCTTTCTCTCTCTCTTTCTTTCTCTCTCCCTTTTTCTCTCTTTCTTTCTCTCTCTCTTTATCTCTCTTGCAATCTTTCACTCTCAATTCTCTCTCTCTTTCTCCCTCTTACTCTTTCTCTCTCTCTTACTCTTTCTCTCTCTTACTCTTTCTCTCTCTGACTCTTTCTCTCTAACTCTGACTCTTTCTCTCTAACTCTCTCTTTCTAATTCTCTTTCTTTCTTTCTAATTCTCTTCTATTAGTTCTCTTTTTCTTTCTCTCGCTCAAAAAAATTGCTTTTCTGTTAATTCAAATGTCAATTTATATCCAAGTTCTGCCTGGAATGCAATGCAAACCATTTAGATGTGTTGTATTGGCATTTTTAATTACAAAAATAAAAATGGATTTGTGTAATGCTTAACAGGAAACAATAAACAAATATTTTAAAGGGATTTAATGAAAACTTAAATGAAAATAATAAAACATAGTTCTTTTGAAGCATCATTTGTTCTTATGATAGAAAATTAAAAAAAAAAAATTTGATTTGATGAGGTTAGAAAGAATATTTTACAAAATCTATGAATTATTTGGCTTAGAAATGCATTTATTATATTATAGTTTTTTTTCTTTTTTTTTTCACCATTTTTATTATTGTTAGTATTTCAGTATTTCCTATTTTCTTTCCAGGAAGCAACTGCCAAATTTCCTGATTTAGAAGGTGGCAACAAAACTCTGAAAAAAAAGAATATGTTAAAGAGGCAGTCATGGATTGATAAGGTAACATTCATTTGTCATGATTTTGTTTATTTTTTTTTTCAGTTTATTTTATCTTGTTAATTTTTTTTTTTTATGTTCTTTATACTTTGTTTAAATATTTTTCCCCCTCTCTTTTTTTTTTTTTAATTTTTCTTCTTCTATCAAACATTCTCTGTTTTTTTTTTGTTTTTTTTTTCTTTCTGTTTTTTAATCTGTTTTTTTCTCCTTCTTTATTCTTTTCATCCTTTCCTCCTCTTTTTTTTTGTTTTTCTAGACTTTCTTTAAGTCTTTCCACTCCTTATTATTTTTGGGGTTCTCTATTCTTTCTTCAAGTCTCCCCCCCTCTCTTATTTTTTTTTTATCTTGGGCCCTGTGCCATTGTCTTTGGTAAAAAGACTGAACTTCAGTAGAATGAATTCAGTTGTAGTAGTAATTTATCCAAAATAACATAGTATTAAGATCCAGTAACTAGTAGCACTTAATAGCAGTAGCAGCAACAGTGGCTGTAGTAGTAGCAGTAGTAGTACTGATGGTGGTAAGAAGTAAATCAAGCAGCTGTAATTTTAGTAGTTCACATCTGTTAGTCTAAGACTTGGTAAAGTGAGAAAATCTGTTGAATTGGGACTCTTACATAGGGAAGTTATCACCTTTGTTCTCTCTGATTGGTTGGGTTAAATTTACCCCCTGTGATTAATTGGATCGTTCAATCTCTGTACTCATACCCAATGCATCATTAGATAAAAATTAATGCAACAGTTCTCTATACTTTTTTGTCACGTGTTTCCCCCTCTCCATCTCTTTCTTCTCTTATTGAACATTCTCTGTTTTTGCTTTTTTTTTTTTTTTTACTTCCTTTAATTTGTTTTTTTCTTTCTTTATATTCTTTATTCTTTCCTTGTTTTTTGTTTTTTTCTTCTTCTAAATACCTTTCTGGCAATCTTACTATTGTTAACTTTTGTCTAATGAGTGAAATATAACACAGAAGATTCAAAGAACTTTTTACCAGTTGTCTGGAATAAACCCAGAAAATTGTGGATTTCATTGTTACTTGTATATCTAGGTTGATAGTGTCTGTGTGTTGTTATTTAGCTGACTAAAACTTCATATCTTTTGTTACTACTTGTATTCAAATTTCAGTCGGCACCAGCCTTGTCATTCTATCTTCAAATAAAAAAAGAAATTTCTCCAGATTCATTCTATACATGATTCTTTCTATTATATCAATATTGATTAATCTGATTGAACACAATTACCTTTGTAAGTAATTGTGCATGCAAAAAAACAACAAAATAGAACTGTGTGTGAGTGTAACAGATTAATAAATTCTTTGTCTTATGAAAAGAAAATATCTTTGTATAATCCAGTGTCTAAGATTCTTGAATTCTTTGTCCACTTAAAACAGCCATATACTCTCCTGATCTTCCCACTGAATAAAACTGCCTTTTACTACAGTTCACTACATACCATCTCTCAAGTGGTCTCCTGTCGACATCTTTTTTCAGTCAACAAACACAGACAAAATGCTGCTGCAGCCAAGTTTACGTCTTACCAATCCTTCCAGCTACAAGATGGTGTTATAGATTTAAGTTATTATATCTAGTTAAGATAGGATAATTTAACCCATTTAATTGAATAAGAAAGATGATAAATAAGTTTAAGAAATAAAGTTTATTTAATAAAGAAAAGAAGAAAGTAATGAGTGGATAGATTAGCTGAAATTACTGTTGTTGAATGTGAAGTTAAAGTTTGTTGAATTATTTGTTGGTGTTGTTTCAACCTTGATGAAGAAAGACGATTAGGAAGAAAGATCAGTGAAGTTGTTGCAGTTTTTGGGTGGTGGTGGATTAGTTTGTTGAAACTTTGAATGGGAATAAATTACATCAAAGACCGCCATTGTCCCACTGGTTGAATGGCAAAAATTCCCTCCTTTTTATAGACAATAGTGGGCTAATGGATTTTTGGGGAAAACTGTAGTTTTAATATTGTCTGCTAGTTGGAAATGGATGAGAGCCATATTAGGCGTTATGGGTTGGAACTTTCCAAAGCGAGGATCATCATTGGCTCAGGAACTATATTTATTTCTAAAAACTGATTATTTGTATGAATTAAAAATTTTCTCTTCTTCTTTCGGGTAAAAATCAAAATATTTTTCTGATTTTTATTTTTTTTTAACGAAATATACATTTTACTAAAATTGTGGCCAATCACCACAGTGTCTCCCATAAGAACACTGTTAAAAACATTTGGATTAAAACTATTTAATGTCTTTTGAGAATTTGCTTCTGAAAAAAATGTGATCTCGTAGCTTCAAGACGTGAACTTGGCTGCAGCAGTGTTTTGTTATCGGTGTTCGGGGAAAGAAAAAAAGATGTTGATATGAGGGAGTCAGGGTAGTAGCATATCGCAAATAATGAGGCAGTAATTCAGTGAAAAGATCAGCGGATATAGTTGTTTGAAATGGATAGAGAATTGAAGAATCTGAGAAATTCAATTAATTGCAGATGTTTTGTTTTCATGAGACAAAAACTTTGTTGATCTGTTGTACTGAAGAGTTGATTGTATTGAACTGTTACATTTAATGATAAAACTGCTAATTAGAGTATATATCTTATGTTCATAATACAAAGACCTTATTAATCTGTTACATATAAATTTTGCTGTTTTGTTGTATTGATCTACTTAATAATCAAACTATTAATTACAGAAAAGTAATTTAATTATACAAAAAAATGCAAACTTGCGAAAATAGCTTGTAGTCGGGCAATGCCAACTAAATTGTTTAGTTAAAAATAAAAATAATGAATAATTTCACACACTTTTTATGTTTTTTCTTAAATGTTTTATATAATCATTAAATGAACTAATTTTGCATCTGAAAAATGTTTCTTTTATTTCTTGCTTCTTTCTATTCTTCTAATTAAGGGGATTATTCAAGGCACAGTTCCTTATTTGGGCACATTCTTAACGGACCTGACGATGATGGACACGGCAATGCCAGACCTGACTGAAAATAATCATATCAATTTTGAAAAACGTCGGAAAGAGTTTGAGGTGCTAGCTCAGATCAAACTCCTGCAATTGGCTGCACAGATTTATCAATTCAAAGATGACACTCAGTTTTGGATGTGGTTTGATGCTATCAGGGTTTATGATGAAAACGAAAGGTCAGTTCTTTTTTTTTTTTTTTGCCTTAGAGCAATATTATTTTCAGCAATGAAGAGCTCTTATTTTGAACCTTTAAATGATAGAGTACAAACACTCATACAACATCAGTATTAATCAACTGCACCCCTGCCTGCCAAAAATATTACAAAGTGCAGAATCTCAGAGGGATATACTTGAAATGCTAACATTGAAAGTGTTCTGGTATTCCTTTGGAGGATGGACATATTGGACAAAGTGTAATTTTAATTTGTGATCCATAGATACTCATATGTTCCTTACACAAACAAAAACTCCCTTCCAACTAGAGACTGGTTTTCTCTAGTCGATTCTGCATGGGGAGGGAAGTCTGATGTTTCAAGATTTTAATTTGTGATCCATATATTATATTTACTTGGTGAGCACCAACCCAAGTTTGGCACAAGGCCATTTTATGTGCTCTTACCCGGGCATTTTACATTCGGTGTTACCCTTCACCTAGATGGGATCCTCTCCCAAGTTAACAAGCCCCATCTGCCAGAGACAGCTAAAGGTGAATGTAATGGTTTTGGCTGAGGTTTGAACTCGCTTAGAGTGATTTCAGAGCCCGAGCTTTTACCAATGCTCCACCGTCGCTGCCCAATATGATCCATATATACTCATATGTTCTTTACACAAACTAAAACTCCCTTTCAACTAGAGACTGGTCATCTCTATTTGAGTCTGCTTGGGGAGGGAATCTGATGTTGCAAGATACGAAACATCCAGGATCATCTTTAGAATCTAATTTTGAACTTCTAAGAAATATATATTCTCTAAAATAAAAAAAAAAACGTTATCAGAATTTCCATGTTTTGCTTGTATTCATTATTTTCTAAAAATGTAATTATTATTATTATTATTATTATTTTTTTACAGTCATGAACTTTCCTGTCTCATAGAACCTCCATCAGATGAAGTCAAAATCAAAAAAAAATCTGCTAGGTAAAATTTCTTTTTTCATTGAGATTCTTCTCATCTTTACATGACTGCTCTAATAAATGCTTAATATTAACTATTAAAAATATATAGTGAAAGAAAATTATCAGTTGTGAATTTTTATATTTTAGCTTAGGCCACAGACCTTCAAAAATGGATGGTCCCAGATTACCACAGTTTATATGCACTCATGATGATGGCCTCAGTGTAACAAGTCTATCTGATTCTCCTGCTTCTGCATCTACAGGCCCACTAGTAAGTAATTGATATCCCTATCTCAAAACTATACAAATTTGCATGTTCCTTTTGATCGAGCTGTATCTATGATTACATTTCTGTTTTTTAGAACAAGCATGGGCAAATTTTTTATCACCGATAGGCTGCATGTGACATGGCTCATTGCAAGATTGTCTGCATTAGTTAATAATTCCAATGTGATTATTTTGGTTTTCAGTGAATGTTAATTAGCCATTTCCATAATAGAAGCTATAGATATAGAAATCTGCTTGAGAAGTTTGTAAAAAGTAAAAATTGACTTTACAAAAAGTAAATTAATTCTGTAGTGGTCAAGTGGAGTTTTCAAATATGGTTTAATTTGATCAAATCAAATTTGAATATTTGGGAAAAAAAATTGTAAAATTCAAATTTCCTATAAAATTTGGAATTAATAGAAATTAGTTTTTAATAAATAATGTTTTTTTGCAAAATTTCTGATTTTTTTTTTTTTTTTTTTTACAAAGAAAGGAACTTTTTTTTCTGAATTCTTTTGATGCCTGTTGGCAATAACTATCTATCTTTTTTATCTATTTATCTTTTTACCTATCTATCTATCTATCTTTTTTATCTATCTATTTATCTTTTTTATCTATTTATCTTTTTACCTACCTATCTATCTATCTATCTATTTATCTTTTTTATCTATTTATCTTTTTACCTATCTATCTATCTATCTATCTTTTTTATCTATCTATTTATCTTTTTATCTATTTATCGTTTTCTCAATCTGTCTATCTATCTTTTTGTCTATCCATCTTTTCCATCTATCTTTTATTATTGAATTATTTATCTATTGTTTAACTCCATTTATTGATCTATCTATACACACACATACACACACACACACAAATATATTTCTGTGTGTATAAAATCCATTATGAAACAGTCATAAATTGTTTCTACTGGTCTATTGATTACCGATTAAAATAATTTTATAAAATTCCATAATGGACTTATTAGTTCCTTATTGCCTTCCTTCTTTTCACTTCTATTTATCTTATAGAAATTATCTCATATTTATCTCCTCTAACAAACTCTTTTTTAACAATTCATATTATAAAGTCCTCTTTCAGTTACTTTTGAATAGCAATTTTTAAGAATTTCCAAAATCATTAAGGATTACAATTACAGAGGAATTAAATGTGGTTGTCTGACTTTTATCTGTGCATAGAATAATTAAATAGAACAAAACTCAGAAAATAAAAGTAATTAATTGCATAAATTAAGGAAGAACTAGATTAATGTTATTGCTTAAAAATTTTATAGATAAATTCATAATATAAAAAAATAATACGGATTCCAGCAGCCACTTGCAGTTGTGTGAAGATGACAATTGTATAGGACTCCCTTGCTACTGGTACCCATCTTCTATAGGCTTCAACTACAACTACCACTACATTAAGATGACTTAAATCTGAACTACCAATACACTATGATGACTTTAAATTGAACTACTCATATACTAAGATGACTTAAATTTGAAATTCATGCACCTCTATTTTTTTTTCTATTAAATATATTTTAATTTTTGTCTCTAATAGTAATTTTATGGTAAGATTGCAGTTTGAAGGACAAAATAGCCTCTACTTCACCTATTTCACATAAATGGAACATTTTCCATAATCACTGTTATGTTACTTTAAAAAGTAATGTCTCTGTTCAGAAGTTAAGTTTTAAATAAACAGAACTTCTTTTTCACAAATAAACAATATAAAACTTTTTTTTTTAATTTTAAACAAAAAGCAAATTTAAAAAAAAAACTTTTTTCCCTTAATTCAAACAAGGAAAGTAAAATGATTTTCAGTTTGAAATAAGCAAAACTTCATTTTCAAATTTTTATTTATAATTTTGAACCAGAAAACCATTTTTTTATCTATTGTTTCCATAGAAACGTAACAACAACGATTAGGGGGAAAATGTTTAATTTATGTGAAAATAAGAGTAAAGTCTATTTTGTCCTTCAAACTGCAATCTTGCCATTTTTATAGCACTTGCACATTTATTTTGCATTCACTGTTCAAAATATTTCAATGTTTTGATAATATTGTAAGTTTTTTTTTTTGTCCATTAATTAAAAACATAAATATTTGTTTCTAACTCAATAAGAAAAAATTGATCAATTGTTTTTTCTGTTTAGAATATAAAACTGAAATTAAGGCTAATTGAAGCATCTAAAAAATGTAATCAAAAAAATATTAATTCTTTAATTGGTAAATATTAGGATAAGTTTCAAACTACCCCTAACAATGAAAAATTTTAAAAATCACTTTTATTAAAGGAAAAAAAAGAGAATTCCAATATTCATAAATTCTTAGAATTTTGGATTATTTTGATGATTAACAAGTAATTTGAGTAGATTTCTTTTCTTAACATCAGATTAATAGATAATTCTTTGTCTAAAATGGTCAAATTAACAAATCCATTGGATATTTTTTGTTTAGTCTGGACCATTATTAACTTTAAAGGTCTCTTAAAAAACATTCTGTGCTGTAGAAAATAATGTCTGAATGGAGATTTCTAGCATTTTCTTTATGATAAGACATTATATGCCTGACAATGCTTAAACCAAATATCAAAAGAACTAATGTAGTTTAAAAAAACTGATCATAAACCTAAATGAATTCTTTGGTGAGGCTTGTATATGTTAACATTCAGGACATATACAAGCGCAACCAGCCATGTGCTGCTTGTTTCACATTTTCTCAAACTTATGATGAATTAATTTGTTATGCTTAACCCTTTCGACCCTAAGGGGCCGATATATCGGCCTTAGTAATGAAAGGCAAAAATAGACACACTGACATTTCGACCCTAATATGTTTTTTTGATAGAACAGCTCTGAGTGACTACTTGGTAATATTACTAAGTCGGGATCCAAAGTTTCAGGTTGAAACATCGTAAGGTGTGTGCGCCTTCTTTTGCCTTAAGTCGCCAGGGCCGATATATCGGTTCTTTAGGGTTTAAAGGGTTAAACCTCGTAATTCCCAGGGAACAGAGGACCAGCCACAACTTGAAAAAAAGTTTTGTTATGTTCTAAAATTTAAATGTATTTAAAATCGAATTATAATATCATGGTTCAACTCAAAATCTTGTATGACTTTTCACAACTGTTTCAATTTTATTGGTTCTCATTATTGACATGCAAGTAGGATTCAAACCTGCAGGCTATGTGGTGTAAAGCAGGTGCTGTAACAACTGGCTCATTATATAGTCATGCATTCATAATGGCTATTTTTACGGTTTTACTCTTAATCACAGTCACCCTCTCCTTTCTGGAAGCTGACTTTTTTTATCAATAATTATCAAGTGTATTTCAAAACCAAGCCTAAGAACGCTCACAGGCATATGAAGTACATCTGTGTAAAGTTTAAAGAAATCTTGTTCAGCCATTTCGGAACACACACACACACACACACACACACACACACACACACACACACACACACACACACACACACACACACACACATATA
>JAUZSX010000007.1:1029916-1041962 GCA_034780655.1 Idiosepius hallami | reverse complement strand
CATCTAGGTGAAGGGTAACACCGAATATATAAAGCCTGGGTAAGAGCACGTAAAAATGGCCTTGTGCTAAACTTGGGAGTGCTCACCAAGTAAATATCATAATACTATTCCACTATTGCAATTGTTGATTCAATGAAACTTAATTTTGTAAAATACCTTTTTATAAATGATTAACAATATTAATTTTTTTTTTCAAACTGTGAAACTAGTATTGATCTAGATTTCCTGTTTCAACAAGTTTTTTTAATTATGTGTTAGAACATGATCATTCCATTACAAGGGTTGCTTAACTTAGATTTCAAGTGAGTAGCAACTTTTTTTCCTTTGTATTATAACTAAAGTAACTTTGACCAATAATTTAGTTAATAGATTGTCTTAATGTATTACTGCATTTTATGGCATTTACAAAAATAAAATCTACTGAAATTCTTTCTTCCTGCAATATAATGATTGTTTTTTAACAAAGAAAACAAATTTAATGTGAACATGGCATTTATTTTATTTAATCTATTTACTTAAAAAAAACAAATCATGTAGGAGACCCTACATCCTGTATCTCTAGAAAATTAAACTAGCATTGTTATTTAATACACACACACATACACACAACCTATTTATATGTAGAGCTCTTCTAAAAGAAAGTATCATAGTTTTTTGGGTTTTTTTTTTATTCAGGCCATTAAAATTCGCATAATTATATTTACTTGGTAGAGCACCTAACCAAGTTAGGCACAAGGCCATTTTTATGTGCCCTAAAAACCTGGGCTTTTTTAATTTAGTGTTACCCTTCACAAAGATGAGTTTCTCTCCCGAATTAACGAGCCCCATCTGCCCGAGGCAGCTAAAGTGAATGTAATGTTTTTGACTAAGATTTGAACTCGCGTAATATGATTCCAGAACCCGAGCTTTTTACCAAAATGCTCCACCGTCGCTACCCTAAAATTTGCATATGTACGGTATTGTCTTCCGTTATAATAGGCTACTTTAACTACCTCAGAGAAAAGTTTGAGAAATGAATTCAGTATAAAAAAGCATTAGGTATGAATTCAGTTTTTAAAAAAAGCATAAGAAATGAGTGTAAAAATGCAATAACTGCTTTCCTATCTATTAGGCTTCCTTAATTACCTAAGTGGCAGGTTCCCGGTGCCCTTGTAAAGCTTCTTAATACTTTTAGTTTAACTATAAAAACAGTGTTTAGGATTTAAGTTTTTTTATATTTCTTAATAGTTTATTAACTGATAAATGCTTTAATATAAGATTTTAAAACCAGATGTAAATTGTTTTTTTTTTTTAAGAATCCTTTATCTCATTGATAGGTTCTATAAAAAACTTTCCTATTTTAATAAGATTTAAGGTGGTGGAGTTTTTTAATGTGGTAACTGATGCTATGTTGTGTTTAAATTTTTTTTTTAAATCATAAATTACTAAAAACTCTTTAACAAGATGTCTACAGTGACAACTTTTTCAAAATCTTAATTATTTTAACAGAAACTTGATAATAAAATATAAATGTATTTCTCTTATTATTTAATTACCATGATGAATGGTAAAAAAGTTATTAGCTAAATCTGTCATCAACTTAATTAGCTTGTTTTTTTGTTTTATTTCTGATTGTTTTCATGACACTTTCTTCATAATTGAAAAAAGAAATTGAGACAATGTATGGGGTCTGTAGAATTATTTCCTAATAAAAAAAAAAAAAATTCGACAAATGAAATTTTTTTTTAATTGTTTGGAACCCAAGAGGCTTATATATCGGCCCTGACCACATAAGGCAAAAAAAGACACACCAATATTTTGGCTTTAATATGTTCTTCTGACTACTTGGTAATTTTGATAAGTCAGGGTTTCAAACGGTCAAGCAACTTTTTGACATGTTTTAATCAAGTAGTTTACTAATATCTAACTAAAGAGAATTTTTCTGTGGAAATTATGATCAAAAAGTTATCAATTCAATTAAAAAAAGTGTTTTTTAAATGAAGAGATATACTACTATGAGTACTGCTGGGTAATTTATTTCTTCCATAACTTTATAGAAAGCTACATAGAATTTTGTTTAACCCTTAGAATCCTACCTTAAGCAAAATGACCACCTTGTCTCTGAGTCGTTCTGTAAGAGGACCATATTAGTTCCGACATATTGGTATGTATTCTTTTGCCTTGGGCCGATATATTGGCCTTTTAGGATTCAGAGGATTAAGATGAAAAAAAAAATGCCCGTCAATTCAAGACCAAATGTATGACCCATTCAAACGCGTCGATTAGAGTTTTAATAGTATATTAGATTGTTAATTTAAGATTGTCAAGGAATCGTATCATTGTTTTTGAAATAGTTATGTCCACTTTTGTGTTTTTTTTTTTGTTTTTTTTTCTTGCCAAAGATATTTTTTGTCAAAGGTTTTTACTTTTTTATTTTTCAGGTTTTGTATATAAGTGTTGTATATAAGTGTGTATGATGAGTACAGCCTTGAGCACTTCGCGTGCCAACAGTAGGTCTAGCAAAGAGAAATCGTCTAAAACTGCAACACAAGCACAGAACGCAATGAAAATTGATGGCCCTCCTAAAGTACAGGTAAGCATTTTTTGTGTTCTATTCATCCGGTTGGAGGGAGAGATGGCATTGTGTTTGCATGCACCCAAAGAGAATGTAACTTTAGTGGGTTCAGTGTGTGGCTTATTGTATCCAATAAATTTCTATACAAAAAGTGTTCCATTCATTCTCTACAATTGATAGTTTGGTAGATATAGCAAGTTTTTGTGAGTGCCTTATCTAATGTCATTACTCTTTTCTGCATAACCCATGATAATCCGGGAAAACACCGCTTTATGATGTCAAAAAGGTTTATAGTATTATAATTCATAGTCCGGTGTTACCCTTACACCCAAAGACACTTTTTGACCAGTGGGGAAGGTAGCGCTAGCATTTTTGACCAGTGGTGAATGGGGCGCTGGCAAAAAAAAATGTTTGAAAACCACTGGTCTAACTGGTATGTCGTTCCCAACCAGATAATTTTAACAAAAAGAGATATTACCTTAAAAAAACAAAAAAAAGCTTGTATTTCATTGTTTATGTGTCTTAGTTACTGGTTAACAAAATTTCTATGCAATATTATTGATTTATAAAAGTTAAAATCCATCAATTTTTTTATTTTTTTTTAAATTTGGTTAAATCTCCCTAAAAAATAGATTTTATGCAAAAGTTGATATTAAACTGCAAGTGTGCAGAGAACATTGTTTAATATATAATGTCACTCTAGATACGTAATCTTCAGCATCATAATCTAAATCAACCATCATCATCATCATCATTCAGAAGGGAATTCATTATTGTTGCTCCCCTATTGATTGGAGAGGGACCATTTCTTTCAGTTGTGTGCGACTTTTGCCGGATAACCATCCATTATTTTTTTCTAAAATTTGCCACAAGTTGTATTTTTAATTAAAGTTGTGCATAGTAAAAAAAAAAGAAAAAAAAGTTTATTACAAAACTTCTCGTTGCATCCCCAGGGCCTAAAATGGATCAGAAACACCCCAAAATGGGCAAAAATGATGCTTTTTACCCCATAACTTTTGATCCATCCATTAGCTTCTAAAACTCGTCAAAAATGTGTAGGCAATTGTACCAAATGTAAATTCAGTATTTCAGTAGACTCATGGGGGACCATGCATGCTTCACTTGTTATTCAATTGAGAAAACTTTAAACAATCATACTAGTTATTCTGGTTTCATAGAAAAGATTGTTTAGATGTATTTAACATTGATTTTGTACCCTCTTACAAAACTGTATGGGAACAGTCAATGTGGCTCAGGAGACTGGCAGTCGGACTTTGGAATCGTAGTATTTGCAAATTTGAATAAGTCGTTTGGCCTACGTTGATATGTCTACTAATATCCTTGAGAAAGCTATGAATCCCCATCTTCTCTCTCACTATGGATTAAATAGTGCAATTTGTGTAATTAAAATAAAAACTCTATAAAATGATGTTAATCAAAAGTAATTGTTCTAGACATTAAAAAGGTTGATATGCTGTTAAACAAAAAAAGCTATATGTACTGGATGCATTGGACTGTAAATAGTTTTTGCCGGTCATATTTGAAAGTTTTTTTCTCAATGACATATAGGAAGTCCACTTGGGACAGTGGATAGGCTGTTGGAATCTTTATACATGATTTTGGATCTGTCATTCCGCATTGCATTTTGTGTTATTCAAAAATAGTAATAATAATAAAAAAAAAAAAAATAAAAAAACTTCTTGTAGAAAAAGAAAAACAATTATCAAAAATGTTTGTTCTTGACATTAAGTTACCTCAAAAGGTTGATATTATATTGAAGCCAAATCTTCCCTCCAGCTATGGGTTAATGTAAGACCTCAACGGCGGATGTGGCGGATGAAAACTACAATGACACAACGGCACTGAAGGCTGTAAGAGAGGATAACTTCCAGTCGTCGTGGTTCTCTCCATGCCATTGGAACCAAGTCCTCCTCTGCCAAGGGGCCGTGTGGTGACTGCAGGTGCATCAGTCTCCCCACGTTAAATGACATCATGCACAGGCATCATCTCGAAAGGGCCCACAGGGAACAAAACAGAGAACAGTCATACTCGAACACCAGTGACCGCCGATGATTATGATGATGATGATGATGATGATTATTTTTACTTGGTCGAGCACAAAAACCTAAGTTGGACACAAGGCTGTTTTTACGAGCTCATTATATCCCTGGGCTTTTGTAATCAGTATTGCCTTTCATCTTGAATTACTCTTCCAAGTTAACGAGCCCAAAGCAACTTAAGATAAAGGCTATGGTTTTGATTGGTGTTTGAACTTGTGTAATACAATTGTAGACCCTTAGCTTTTACCAATGCTCCACCTTTGCAGCCTCAAAAGTTTGATAAGCTGTAAGACAAAATAAAACAAGAAAACCCATAACATATAAACCTTAAAAACCATTATAATTCAGTAGCCATTTTTGTCAAATCATATTTTTCTTTTGTGTTCTAATAGAACATTAGTCATAGCACTTAACCCATAACTAGAGAAAGAAAGAGAGAGAAGGGGTTGAAGGATGTCGACATCCTTAACATTTACTCCCTACTTGAATGTGCCTATGTAATGAGGGAACAGAACCAAAGTTATTAGCTTTTTGTTTTATTAAAGAAGGCATTCTTTTATAAATGACTTCTTTTAATGCTAATATTTACTGCATATTAAGGAGACTCCTTTTATTTTTATTTTATTTCATTTATTCCGTAAAAAAAAAAAAAAAAAAAAACATTTCGGGTCCTGTAGTTAGGATTTTGGTGATTTTGAAAATTACTTTCCATTTGTGAAATGTACAGGATCAGTTTACATAACATTTTTATAAATTCTATCCTTGACATTCATCTATATTCGTTTATTTATTTTTTACTGTCCTTGAAGGTCAATTTCAATGACAGCTTTCAAGAAAAAGGAATTTTTTTTTTTTTTTACCTCTATTCTCAAGAAATTTCTTTGCTTATTTTATTGGTTTTTTTTAATGAATTAACTTTGTTATATGGACTTTTGTCCTTACCTGGAGTTACAGTTAAAAAAAACACCTGAAGATGGCCTGAGGGTGACTAGGCTGAAACGTAGTGTAGAAACATAAAAAAAACCTACTAAGATAAGGACAAAAGTCCGAATAATAAAGTTAGTTCCTAGATTACGAAGCCTCATCTCAAACATAAAAAAAGAAAATTAGGAAATTATACGAAGACGGCCAGGGGGACACTACCCCAAAACGTAGTGTAGAAACATCAAAAAAACCTAAGATGAGGACAAAAGTCCGAATAATAAAGTTAATTCATAAATTACAAAGCCTCATCTCAAAAATAAAAATAAACTATAATATTGGTTTCTATGAAGAAGTATGAACATTTGTTAAAGTTTAATCTTGTTCTTGAATATCATTTTAAATTTGATTCTCTATACTTTTGAAACTGTTTATTAAGTGTTAATCTTTCATATTATTCATTCTATTATTTATACTTTAACTATTTTGTCCTCCAAACTTAATTTTGGTATCTTACAAAATGTGGCTCTTCCTAAGAAACAAAATCTCTCTGAAATTGCATTTTAACAACAAAGATTATTAAGCAGGGCTCTTCTGACAAATTTACTTTTAGTTGACCTTTGACAACTAAATATTTTTATTTACTAGCCAAACCCATGAGATGTTATGAAAAAAAAAAAAAAAAATTAAAAATTTACAGTTAAAGAGGTATAATCCATTTTACTTTGGACTATCTTTCTCCTGCATAAAAAAATAGTTGAATTTCTTGTTTTAAACAGCATTATTGAAAATGAAAATGTATGTTCTGGAGCCTATTCTGTTAAACCATTTATTATTCAAATAATTGGACATTGGTTGTTTAATTAAAAAGATTGTGAAAAAACAGTTGCCAAAAGATAAGTGGTTTGATATTTTTAGTTGCCACTTACAAGAAATCACTCGCAAATGTAGAGCCCTGTCAAGAATGAGAACCTCAAATATTTTTTTTTAATCTAGTTGTTCTTAAGCAAATATCAGCCCTTAATTCAGCTTTTTCTCAAATTTTATAAAGTGTTTTAAAAAAACATTCCTTATTCATAATTTTTTAAGCCAAATCAATTATTTGTAGACCTTTGATGTTGTTTAATCAAAATGGAAAGGTTTTGCTCACAAATACATAAAAAGAAATTTTAAAATGTAAAAAAAAGAAGTGATTTTGTATTTTATGTTTTTAAAGAAAGGATATTTATACTGAACTCATTAGGTAAATACTGTTTATGGCTTGACTTAGATCTTATTAATTATTTATTATATAATAATCTTAGATAATATCTTTCACATTTAAAAGTAGATGTGTTTCTTATACTAAAATCAAATATTTTTTCTTGATACTAAAGCAATTTACATTTTTTTTTTTAACTTATGTATAAACTTCTTTGGAAATTCTAGAGCATTATTTCTTATAAAAACGGCCTAATTCTTAACGCTTTTTAACTTTATTTTCTTTAATTTTAATTATTTTTTCTGTATAGGATATATAGCATATATAGTTTGAATAAATTAATGACCCCAGTTAATTTAGTTTGAGTTTTGTTTTATTTTCTGTAATGAAATGGAAATGCTTTTATAGAATTCTCATTTGTTTTGCTTTTATTTTCAATCTTTTAGCCAACCCCGGAGCAGATCCGCATTGCTCAGATGATTAATGATCGTGCTGAAAATGAGGATCCAGCCAACCGAAAAATTGAGAAAATTGAACAGGTAAAGATAGAGGTTGATCATAAGATTTTCTGGGTTAATTCACATAATTTTTGATTCTGGATACAATTTGCACTAAATAAATCAAACCTTTTTTTTTTTAAACTAGTTAATTCAGAAATAGCTTTCTGCAAAAATATGAACATTGGTTGGTGGTACAAAAGTGAGTCATGGTCATGGTGACTTACACTGAAGGGATTAAATAGAAATAAGTTTTTATGGAACAAGAAATCAATGGAAGAAGTCGGTTTCATTTTGTGAAGAATTCTTGAACTGATGCCGATTCAATTCAGCTTGATTTAAGAATTTTGTACAATAAAATCAGAATTGATTTTGAGTGGACATTGTATTCAATCATTTGGGTATTGAAGGTATTATGGAGCTATGAAACTGTTTGGTTAAATAGGGTTTATTAGATTTAGAAAACTAAAGAATATCACAGCTTTAGTAAAAAGAAGCAACTTGAATTTTTTTTTTTTTTTTACAATGAATAATTTAAAAGAAACCTAATATTCCTGTGCACAATAGGATCTGTTGTATTTACATACCCTCATTTTAATTTGGAAAAGTTTAGCAATTTCAAATCATATGGAAAAAAAAATCAAATGGAAAATCCCAGACTACTAATAGATATATATATATATGTAATTTATAGTTAGTGCTCAATATCAGTGATAGAACGTGTATATTAGATAAATGTACACATGGAGTCAACAGATGTAGGCAACTGCCAGTTTCTCGCCTACACAGTCATCAGGCCTGAGACTGCGTAGGCCAGAAACTGGCAGTCGCCGACAGCTGTTGACTCCGTGTCTACACTTATCTTTTATTTATTTATATTTATTTATTACTTTTTTTTTACCTAAAGGTTATGGAAGCAACTGGCAAAAGTTATGATGAAGCAGCAGTAGCATTACATGATGCAGAGTTTGACCCAGAGAAAGCAGTTATTATGCTTCTTGAAGGTGAAAATGATCAGGTCAGTATCTTGAAAATTTATATATATTTATAAAGGTTTTGTTGCATCCCACTTATCAAAAAGAATAATCCATAAGTTTAAAATATATTTACTTATTTGTGTATGTGTATTCATCCATCAATGTACATATTGTCTGCTACAAATTTGGACTTTTAACTTCAGATTAATTGATTTCTACCATTTAAGACTGAATTATATTTTAAAGATATTGGGCAGTGAAGTTAGAACATTGGTAAGAGCTCTGAAATCGTAGTACACGAGTTCAAATCCCATTCAAAACCATTACATTCACCTTAAAAATGGCCTTGTGCCAAACTTGGTTGGCGCTGCTCACCAAGTAAATGTAATATTTTAAAAGATAACCTATTTGTTATTAGTTATAAAAGCAAAATCAGTTATTGATTTTTAATATCTTAAAAATTGACTGAAGTTAACAATTTGGATATTGTAAATAACATCCATCTTTTTGACAAAAGTTTATGTGCGCATGTAAGTTGACAAAGAGCAAATAGAATTGATATTAGTAACAAAAACAACAAAAGCTTTCCGTGTCGTGTTTAGCCACCTAGCGGCCCTGGGGCAGAATGTGCCTTGCATCCCCTTTACCCTAAAAATGCAAGTTGCTCCCCCCCAACATACTGGAGTCATCGATCAGACTTTAGAGAGAAACAGACAGACAGACGATGGAGTAATTGATGTATATTTCATTCAAGTGTGATAATGATTTTTTTTTAGTTAATTCTAATAATAATTGATTAATTTGATTTTTTTTTTTTTTTTTTTTTTTTTTGCATTACGAAAAATATGTGAAGCCAAGGAGCCTTGCGCATCCCCCCTCCTTCTGCTATTGCAGATGCCCTAAGCAAGGCCCTGAAAGCATTGGTGCGTAATGAATGTAATGCTTGAATAAAGAAAAAAAATGTTTTTAAGGATGCAAAAACAGCGGAAAAAAATGGTTGTTAACGCAATTTTTCTGCCTTGGCTTATTGTGCAATAAAATGGTAAAGCCTCTCAATTGCAAATTTAGAAATTAAACTCTCCTTATTTGATGAATCAGCTTATTAGCCAAAAAATACAGTATCTGAAAACAACTTGTCTTGAATAATTTTAGGAGTATTTTTTGGACAATTTTGATATTTTTTGGACATCTTTATTTTTATATTTATTTTTTTTCTTCATAATCCTTGAGATGAGGTATAATTTAATGATTCTCTGAGTATTTTTTTGACAATCGTCCTCATATTTATTTTCAAATTTATTTTTTACTTCACATCGTTTCGACCAGGGGGAACTTCGGTCTTCATCGGGTGTAAACGAGTTCATGTTTGTTAACTATTGTTTTTCTTATGTTTATGTTGTTAGCAAAATTAACAAAAGTTAACAACGTGAATTCATTTACACCCGATGAAGACCAAAGGTCTACCTGGTCGAAACGTCGTAAAGAAAAAAAAAAAATGAAAATAAAGATGAGGACAATTGTCTAAAAAAATACTCCTAGAATTATTAATCATAGCCTCATCTCAAGGATTTTGAAAAACAACTAAAAGATTGTTATCATGATAAAAAAATAAATATGAAAATAAAGATGAGGACCATTCTCTGAAAAATACTCCTAGAATTATTAATCATACCTCATCTCAAGGATTACAAAAAACAATTATCTTAGAATGTTTGCTACTGTCAATAAATTGGTATTTGACTTTGCAAACAGTGTAATATAATAAGAGGGCTTGATTAGGTTTAGCTAGAACCCTAGCTGAATTCAAACACGGAATGATAGGTTTGGAGAACAATAACATTTTGCTGGGATCTGGGTCAGCTAATTGTTTAGTTATAAAAATGCAAACTGAATGAGAAAACGAATTCCTGCAAGGAATTTGGAATTTTAATATAAGCCAAATTATGAACAGGCAAAATATTTTATATGCTGGAATTTTAGTTAATTAAACAAATATTCGATTCGATTGTTAGAAAAAAGATAGGAAGATTATATATACGACAGGATATAGCAGAGAGGAAAGAGAAACAGACGGAGTTGAAAGTCAGACACTCGACTGGGCGGGTGTCGAGGGCCCAGCGCCCCCTGTGAGCTGGCAACAGAAATGGCTAATTCTTTTTCTCTCCAACTAAAACTTGTTCATGAATAAAGGGAGAGAAAATAATGGTACCATAAAAAAAAGGCTTGTTTTAATTTCAATCTGCTTACACATACACGCCCGCATATAAGTGACACACACACACATACACACACATGTCAACATACAGACGACACCAACACCAACACTAAACACCACTAGGCGATCACAAGCCCAAGTAATGGGGT
Source organism: Idiosepius hallami (assembly GCA_034780655.1). Classification (NCBI taxonomy): domain Eukaryota; kingdom Metazoa; phylum Mollusca; class Cephalopoda; family Idiosepiidae; genus Idiosepius; species Idiosepius hallami. The sequence continues at coordinate 1,031,388 of JAUZSX010000007.1, read as the reverse complement.
CTTTTCAATACACCCCATTACGTTACATTCCTCAAGTATTATAAAGTTATGAGAGATGGCCGAAAAAGCTTTAGGCTTGTCCCGTTCAACACAATAAAAAAAAAGACTTGTTGTAATTCCAATCTGCATACACATACACGCCCGCATATAAGTGACACACACACACACATGTCAACATGCAGAGGACACCAACACCAACAACACCACTTGACGATCATAGGCCCAAGTAAATGAGCCCTTTTCATAACACCCCTAATGTTATTTATATATATATACTTTTTTAACCCATTACGTTACATTATAATATTCTTATAGAATCAAAACATATCTAAAAAATTCAGAGAAGTAAAGAAAATCTTGTGTATAGAAGGAAATTACTACAAAAGTAATCACACTTACCAAAAAGGTAGCTTTAAAAACTTTTCGGAACAAAAATTTCTATGACATTCTTTTTGAAATCCACAGCGTAAAGATCGTAATTTAAACTTGGGGTCTTCAGGAGAGAATGTGCACCACCGTTTCGGGGCCTACCTCTCATAATATTTATTCGGTATTTAAATTATTTTTTAAAAAGTAATTTAAGAAATTAATTTTTTTAAAGATCAACTCAAAATGTTAAAATATAATAAATATACATCCAGTATTTAAATAAGATTAAATTAATTAAATTTAAATTAAATTTTCTTAAAAGTATTTTAAGAAATTAAATTTTTAAGGATCAACCCAAATATTAAATCTATAACAAATATTTTTAGATTATTTTTTTAAAAGTAATTTAATAAATCAAATTTTTAAGGATCAACCTAAGATTTAAGTCTAAAAAAGAAATATTCTTCAGGTTTTTCAATTAGTTTTTAAAAGTAATTTAATAAATTATATTTTTTGATATTAACTCAAAACCTAATTCTATTATAGAAATATTCTATCGGATTTTAAATTACTTTTTAGGAATAATAATAATATAATCGATTATATATTCCCCAAATAAGTAAAAGACACATTGCTATTATTATTAATATTTAATTGGTTTACAAGTTTTAACTTAAAAAAGGAGAAAATACAGGAAAGCAAGTAAAATACATTAAAACAATTTTTTTTAAATTTTTTCAAAAACTCTTTTTCTTTTTTAAAAATTGTAATATTTTAAAAAACAGCGACGGTAGAAGCTTGGGCTCTGAGATCCGATTACGCGAGTTCAAATCCCAGGCAAAAACCATTACATCTACCTTTTGCTGCCTGGGACAGAGGGGGCTCGTTAACTCGGTAGAGCATCTCATCATCTAGGTGAAGGGTAAAACTGAATGTAAAAAGCTCTGGTAAAAGCACGTAAAAATGGCCTTGTGCCAAACTTGGGTTGGTTCTCACCAAGTAAATATAATATTACCTTAAAAATGACCTTGTGCCAAACTTGGGTTGGTTCTCACCAAGTAAATATAATATCACCTTAAAAATGGCCTTGTGCCAAACTTGGG
>JAUZSX010000007.1:1004629-1022060 GCA_034780655.1 Idiosepius hallami | reverse complement strand
AAAGTTTGATTTAGAAAGCTGTATCTAATGCAATATAGATATATATATATATAAAGCAACAAGATAAAATATATTTAGTTTTTAAAAGGCAATATTGATGCAGTTAACTGCATACATAAGCTACCAATTATCTTAAGACTAGAATATTACGGCCTTTTCGATGAATAACATCATTGTAAATATAATGCATCATTTGTCCCTATATTTTCTTTGTTATTGCCTATGCAAAATGGCATTTAAAGCAATTTATTTGTTTATATATCTATATAAATATCTCTTGAAGAAATATTGTTTATAAACAGTGACATATTCTAAAGGTATACGTTTCTTGGAGATTTGAGTTTTGTTAAAGAATTTGTAATAAAATTTGCAAAAATGATCTTTAAATAATGCTAGGATTTTTTAATAACTTTTTTCTATTTATAATGAGGCTAAAAGAATAAAACTACTCGGACCAATTTCTTTTAAATATTTTCTTTTTTTTTTTTTTCTTTTAAAAATATTGACATGATTAGCAGAAAATTTCAAAAATGTTTTTATATTATAAAAGGATTATTTCCATACTTTATAGTTGATTCAATAATTTTATTTTAAACTTCTATTTCCTTTTTCTTTTTTTTCATTTTGCTTGGTTTTGTTGTAGGATTTTTAATATATTCAAGTTTTAGTTTATTTGCTAATTTAAACTTCATTTATTTTTATATTTTTGGTAGTGATTTTTTTTTTCCAGAACTAATAACTCAAAGCTAGTTTTTCTAACTATGTGTTGGGGTGTAGTGACACCTCTGCTGGATTTAGTCCAAAGATATGGAAAATAGGTTTACTAATACTTTTTACAAGATTAACTAAAAGTTTATTAAAGAAAAAAAAATTATATTAAAAAGTATTTTAATAGATTGTAAGGATGCCTTCTCTTATTAACTGCTGCTAATAAAGCAAACATTTCTACTTCTACTGCAATCCAATGTTTGTCTTTATGGTACTTGCTTTTCTTACCTACCTCTGGGTGTTGTGTCATTCACTTTACCACTGCTCTGTCTTAACAGTCCATGGGTGCAGCCATTTTACCTCTGGAGCCCTTAATGTGTGACTCAGCATTTTCGGTAAGTATCGCTCATTATAGTGGAGATGGAACGCTTTTATTGTATGTCCAATATACGACCGTCACTAATGTAATACTTTTCTCCCGTTCCTTTTTTCTTTCTTTTTTTTTTTTTTTTTTCTTTCTCTTGCTTTCTTTCTTTTATAATTTTTTTTAATTTTTTTTTTTTAGTTGATCTAGAAAAAAATCTTAACTGGGTCAATTCAACTTGCTTTGCAGGGGTGCCGATTCTAGCAATAAATTTAAAAGTTTTACTGACAATATTTTGTCTCCCGCCCTCTTCTCTTTAATGTCTTTTTGACAGGAAATTTGCCCCACCACCTTCTTTTTTTTTTTTTTTTTTTAAGAAAATGAAAAAAAAAAAAAAGAGGTGCAAAATGGTATTTTATTTTCAGTTTGGGATCTCTTCAATTTCTTTCTTTCTCTCTCACCCATGCCCCTCTTACATATTCCCCCCTTACAAGGCTGGCTACCAAACCCTCCCTGCCATCCCATTTCTGCATGTGCTTCTGCCTTTTTTTTTTCTCATCACCTTTTTACCTCTTTTATATTTTTTTTCTTTCTTTCTTTGTGCTCAGCTAAAGTTAATGAGAGATTTTCTCCCCTCCCTTTTCCCATTTGTCAAAAATGTTTCTCTTCTGTGGATCCATCTTCCCAAATCTTAGGGATGTCTTAGTCCGTGGGGTAAAAATGGTGCCACCCTTGCACCCTAAGAGAATTTAACTTTAGTGGGTTCAGAGTGTAGCTTAGGGTCCCCTAAACACGGTTCTGCATGTTAACAAAATTATAACCCACTTGGACTTTAGTTAACATACAGAACCGTGTTTAGGGCACTCTAAGCTACACTCTGATCCGACTAATGCTTTTCTCTACTAAATTCATTTAAACATGCAGAAACGTCTTTAGGGGACCGTCAGCTACACTATGAACCCACTAAAGTTAAATTCTCTGTGGGTGCAAGGGCAATGCTATTTTTCCTGGACTATCTGCACTTGCTCTGTATTTACTTTAATTCTTTTTTTATATTCCTTTTTCATCAAACAATGATTTACCTCCATCTTATGTATATATAGACACATACATTGTTTTTAATATATTCCCGACTAATTAAAATGTATGTGTGAGAAATCTTAAATGGCTTGCATCAAAAACCCATGGCAGCATTTTTTATGCGAATGAATAATCAATCTTTAAGATTTCAATAAAACTATTGACAGCAGCAGAAAAATCTTTTTAGAATGACATTTTCAATTCTTAATGACTTGTATTAAGTTTCAAGTTTCTTTATTTCTATTTTGTCAAGTTAGCAATAATTGATTTCTTTTTCTAAATTTTGATATTAATTTTTTTTTTATGATCTTATTGTATTTTTGTAATTCAAAGATTTTTTTTTTTTTTTAGACTTGTGTTATTTTGTAAGAGTCTTTTAGTTTTAAGTCACAGACATTGTTCCTTAATTAATGATGTCTATCAGATTTTGTAGGCTTCTGTTTGAATATATATATATATATATATATATATATATATATAATCAATTCAGGTAGATAAATAAGTGCTACTTGTCTAGAAAAGGTTTTACAATTAAATAAAAATCAATATTTTTCAGTTGTACAATTCTACTAGGTGCACTAATCCAAATTTCTAAACTGTGTTGCGGTTAAAGTGAAGATCTTTTAAAAAGTGTGACGATGACTTTATTGTCATTATAAACGGAGTTCTTATAGACACTTTTGAAACATTGTGGTCCTTTTAAGCTTGGGAAAATTTATTTCTGGACTTGGAATTCAATGCTATCTTTGTTTAAGCCTTGTTGTTAATATTATAATAAACATAAAACTATTCTTTTAAATAAAATCTATTTAAAGGATTTTTGTTTCAGTTTAATATTTTACCTGAGATCCTTAATGTAAAATATTATTCCCAAATTTTAACTTAAATCAAACTGAAAAACTTTATTTTTTCCTATTATTATATTTTCTTAATATTATATTCCCCCCCCCCAAAAAAAAATAATTGGATTCTCAGTAATTTCTACTGTGATATTAGGGAAATGATTTTATTTGGTTATATTTAAGAATCCTTTGAGATTTATGATTATATGTATAATACTAAAGTTACTTGTTGATTGCAGTTCTGAGTTGTTTTTAGTTTAAAATATTGTATATGTTAATGCCAAATGATTTCTTATTTTAGAAATGAATGGAACTTAAAATCTAAGCTTTTTGATTATTATGAAATTGAGACTAATTCATTTAATGATGTTTGTATATTGTAGCAAAGTACAGTTTTGACAAAGTTTTCATCTGATTTTCTTTTCAGATCTACAAAACCGTTCAATCTGATTGCTATTTAATTGAATTTCCTTAGATTTGGATTAGTTTAGATTGAATTAGTTATTTTTTATTTTATTTTTTTTGCAAATATTTGAATAAAATAAATATATAATGTATGTTTGTAAAAGTAAATTATATAAATATTTTTATATACATTATTGACAAAAATATAAACCCATTTGCATCAATGGTAAAACTAAAATATTTTGTTTTAGAAAAAAAATGTTTATCTCAAGCAACAGCTGCAAGAACATACAAAAAAATAATTCTATAATTATGTATTTTAAATATTCAACCTGTTTAATTGCAAGACTGCAAATAAATTATGAAAATAGTTTGCTCAACTTTACAAAGAATTAGTTTTGATTTTAAAATTATAATTGCTTTGTTTTGTAATTTCTTCTGGTATATATTTTAAAAACAAAATGCATAATTTAATTCTCAACATAGCAGCCTAAGCATTACTCCAAAAAAAAAAGGAAAAAAAAACAATTGTTAGTTTTTAAATCCATTATTTTCATTCTCTTTGTTTAAAAGGTTTATGGAATTTCCATTTTCAAATCAATATGCAAATTAGGTATTTTTTCAGTAATATTTAATTAAGCAGATTTTTAGTGTTTATTAAAAGATTTTAAATGTCACCAAATTGTGTTTTTTGGTTCAAATCTGGATAAGTTATCAATGCATTTTTTTAATGATTTTTTTAATGTTTTTATCTGGGTTTTTTTTTAATTATTATTATTATTACTGATCTCAAAGATTTTCTTGATTTTTTTTTCTTTTAGCTCATCTGAATTTGGTTGGTGTTTGGACAATTAGTCTACTCAAATACATTTTTTACATTCATCAAGAGTTTTCTTCTATATTAAGGAATATGTTTTATTAAGATTTACTTTGTATTAATTCCTTTAATAATTTCAGGCTTATTTTATAGTAATACTAGATAACTGCCCTGCAACACTGTAGACCAATTGGTCTTAACCATTTTGAAGAACTATTAGTTCTCTTCTTTGGTGCATATCATTTTCAAGGGAGATCTTATTATTTAGTATAGGATTAATTAATTTTCTTATTATTTAGTATAGGATTAGTTAATAAATTATTATATTGCTTAAATTTCCCTTCAAAATAAAATACTATTTAAAATTATATAATTTAGTTAAAACTAGTTATCATCATTAACCAAATTTCTTTTTAATGTAGTTCGTATTTACTTTTAGGTATCAATAATTTTTATCAAAGTTTGTGATTATAAATCAACATTCTTATGAATCCCGAGTTTAAAAAAAAGAAGAAAAAATTCCACAGAAGTATAATTTTGAAAGATTTTCAACTTAGCGGTTTTCTGATTAACTCTATTGAATATCTGAAGTATAAACTTTGAAATATATTTCACTAATGCGTTAATTCTCCGATTCATATTGTACCTGGAATCGTATTACACTACTTTAAATCGCAGTCAAAACTATTGCCTTTACCTTAAGTTGCCTCAGGCGGATTTGGCTCCTTGACTCGGGAAAGTAACTCATCTAGGTGGAGGGCAACACTGATTACAAAAGCCAAGGGATATAATGGACACGTAAAAAATGGCCTTGTGCCTAACTTGGGTTTGTGCTCAACCAAATATAATATTGTCTGTAAAGTTCTAATCTTATATAAATTAAAAACTACTATTTCTATAGATATCTTTGTGTAAATCATTTTGAAATTTAAAATTGTTTTTGTGTATTTGTTGTTTTTTCCCTTATACCTCGTATTCTTTATATCTTCAAATACACTTATGAAAGTATATTTATCAATTTTTAAAAAATAATTTTTGAGAATGTTATATTTTTTTTTTTTAGTTTCTATATTTCAAATTTTTGCTACAAATTGGCATTCTAACTTTTTCAAACTGCTTAGTTCCTCTTTTATTTTTATATATAAATACATGCTCTCATTAACTTTTGCTTTGAATTGTTTTAGATTTGTCTTATACTTAAAACCTTAGGTAAAAAGATTTTTTTTTAATATTGTGTAGTCTTTGTGCCTTTAATCCTAACCATAAACTGATATTTTTCTTCTTGGTAAACTTGGATCTACCCTTAAAATGTTGTTTGCAAAAATGTTGATGAAATGTTTATAACCTTTCTTTTTATTTGATTTTTTCTAATCTTAATTTTTTTTTTTATATTTTGTATTCTCCCTGAATAAATAATGCCTTGTTTCCCAACAAGGTTTGCTTTGTTTCATTAGAAATTTTTATTTTATTTCTTATTCATTGATAAACATTTATTTAGTATGGATTTCATTGAAGGAAACCTTAAAATATCAACCAATACAAATTATGTTATTAATTGAATAAAAGTGTTAACAAAAACATATCATTTGAATCTTTATGTTGTGGTTCAAACCTTCCAAGAATTTTAGTTAAATTATTCAAACAAAATCTGTTTATTTCAAGGTTTTATGTAGCCTAAATAATCTTTCTCTTTTGTTTTTGTGTTGAATGGTTTTTTTTGGTTTTTTTAATAATTGAAAGAATTTTTTTTTTTTTTTTTGTTCAAGAATTTTTCAAAGCCTCAAGTGTTTTTTTTTGTTTTTTTTTTTGCAAAACTTCAATTTTTTATTTTATTTATAAATGTTTATATCTTTATAGTAATATGCGTCTTTTGTTTGTATTCAATTACATTACACAAAAATAGACATTTAGAAATACAAATTAAAATTTTCTAGTTCATATTAAGCTTTGATTTTATTTAATAAAAACTTTTGAACAAGAAAATTTAAAGCTTTATCTTTAGTTAAATAAAATATCTAAATTTTCTTTTTCAAGATTAAAACTTAAAAGAAAAACTTAATAAGCAATAAACAAACTAAACCAATCTCTTCAGCATTAACCTTTTAGACCCAAATACGAGGGGCATTCACTAAGTAATGTCCCTGACTCACTTCCCATAGCAGTAGAGGAAGAAACTTAGCACAGTTATTAGTCTTTCTTTACATAGGAAACATCCAGAGTTATGCATTTCTCCTATCGTTTGATGCAGCTCTGGAGGTTTCTTTTTGTAGAAACACCCCAGGTTGGTCCTCTAACCACAATGTGACTTCAGAAATCAAGGCTGTATCATCTAGGTAATGCTTTCCTTTCAAAAACAACTTCATGGCTCGGAAGAGGTGAAAATCAGAAGGTAGCAAGATCAGGAGAATAGAGAGGATGGGGAGGATTTTATAGCCACACACCGTGCTTCTGATCTGGCGTGAGTTGTGGACCGGAGAGTTATCCTGCAGGAGGAGGGTATCTTTGCTGATCTTGCCCGCCACTTGATTTTGATAGCTTCCCTTAATTTCCTCAAAAGTAAATCATGATAGCCTTTTGCAATTGTGGTACGCTTAGCCAGGAAATCTGTCATCACTACTCTGTCCTGGTCTCTAAAGACTGTGAGCATGAGCTTGCCAGCGGAGGGCTGCACCCTTGCCTTCTTTGGAAGTGGTAGGTCCAAGTGCTTCCACTTCATTGGCTGGGCTTTGGTCTCTGAATCATAGTGATAGACCAAGGTTTCGGCCTGTGTAATCAGTCTTTTGAAAGACTTTGACTCATCTTGGCACATCTCCAAATTCATCCTTGAGCACTCGACATGTTCTTGCTTCTGGAATGGTACGAGCAACCTGGGAATCCATCTGGCAGACACCTTATGCATATGCTAATGGTCATGAATGATAGTTTCCACTGACCCTGTACTAATCTTGACATCTTGTGCTATTTGGCGAATAGTAATGCACCGATCTTCCAAAATGGCAGAACACCACAATAAGTTCAGAGCTGTAATTTGCCGTAGAGATATAAATCATTGCACATGCAAAATTTCAGCTAGATCAGACAACTGGAAGTGGATCAAGGGCATTACTTATCAAACACCCCTCGTATATACATAAAGTAAGAGAAAACGCACCAACATTTTGATCCTAATATAAAGGCTCTGAGTGACTATTTAGTAATTAATTATATTAAATAACCCAAAGAGCTTGATGTTCTGGTAAAATAAACCAGTTAAGCATTTTAACTAATGGACAAATAGTTAATTACAATTACATTTTTTTTATCCCTCCCCAATTATAGTGCCGTGGGATATTTAAAAAAAAACAAAAAAACGTTGGTATCTGGCACGGAACAGTCTTTCTTCGATGAGGGTGAAGTGAATCTTTCTAAGCCTTGGTTTGCCATCCACATAGTGATGCAGGTGTCACGATAAAAAAAGCTATTATATAGGACTGGTGACCCTGTCATTAGCCATTTGAAACTGTTATGGAGTTTGACACAAGTTAGTAAAATCCAAAACAGCCGACTAAATATGAGGATTTGAACTCTTGTATTTACAGAACAATGAAATTCTTTCCCTCTTCATAAATTTAGAAGATGAATCTATACATGTATTTAATAGTTGATAAATTCTGCCCAATTTTGATAGAACAATTCTTATACTATTCTAAGCTTAAAATTTCCTTAGCAATGATGACCATTTTATTTTTTTTCTTTCCAGCGAATATTTTGTGTGGATTAGGAATTAAACTGTAATTTTTTTTAAAAATTTGTTTTTTTTTAAATTTTTAAAATTTTTAGTTTTCTTGAAAATGATGTAAAAATATTGAAGCATTCCCAGATAAAATATCATTTTTTTTATTTATTTTTTTTTTTTCCGATTCTTCAGTTGGCTGAATCCAAAGTTTTCACAGCGTCATCTGTGCAAAGTGCTCCTACTTCTGAACCATGTGCAGCTGCTCCGTCTGCTTCACCACCAATGAATGATGCCACAAATACTGCCCTGCCACGGTAAGAAACCTTATCTCTCTTTCTGTCAATCAATTGCCTTTTTCCAAATTATTTTTTTTTATTCTAACAATTTCTTCTTCAATGCTAGAACATTTTAAGACAATTACCTCGGATTTAAAACTTGTAGATTGTCATAAAAAAAAAAATGAGAACTACATAGTCCATCTGAATATACCAAACTCAGATAAAAATAGTCGTTGAGTTAAAATACAATGCATTCAAAGTTATGAAATACCTAACAAAGAAATGTCGTATTATCTAAAAATTCAGTAAATGTTAGAATTTTGCATTAAAAAGATTGCTCTCAGGTAACTTTTAAATAAACCAAATATCAAAAGGTGCACAGTAATTTTCTAAAAGCACTCACTGTCCTATTAAAGAGAGATATGTTTTTTGATTTGTATTACTAGATCAAATAATCCTCAGTAATAATTGATTAGAATTTTTTATTATTATTATTATTAATTTTTTTTTAAAGTGGGTTATCGTTTGGTTGATGCATTGTTTTACAATACATACCTGACTTACATCCAAGGTTAATAATATTTCAAATGTTGATAAAAGTTCTTGACAATAGAAAGAAAAATGATTTATCTGGGTTTTTAAAATCATATGTACATTTAAATCACTACTCTGCTGAACTTATTACATTATTCAGACAAATTAAAATGTATCTTATTTTCAATATATGTTTCCTATTTATGGATTCTTTAAAACAAAACAAAAATGTCAAATATACAATTATGATAGGAAAGTAAATCCTGATGATATGTGATAGATAATCATTAGAAAAAACAAGAAAAGAATGTACATTAGTGCCAATGCGTTTCGGATGTTTTTCCTTCTTCAGGGCACATTTATTAATATCATTATTGTTATTATCATCCTGTCCATTATATTTTGTTATAACCTCGATAATAGTTTGTCCATAACAAGACCTAATGGACAGGATGATAATAACAATATTAATATAAATAAATGTGCCCTGAAGAAGGAAAAATATCCGAAACGTGTTGGCACTAATGTACATTCTTGTTTTTTTGTTTTTTCTAATGATTTTCTATCACACACACACAGACATATATATACATATATATATATATATATATATATATTCCCCAACCACTCCCAAAAAGTATGGATAGTAAACAAAAAGTTCTTAAGTTCTCAGTTCTACCCTCTTTTATATCTTTCATATGTGACTACTACCCTTTGTGTTTTGTTTTTACACTCTGATTCAAAGTGTTATATATACATAAACATATACACACACTCACAGACACTCTTGCTTGTAACTGATTTTATTTGTGTGTTTATATATATGCGATAATATTTTTTGGGTCCCTCCATAATCAGAGAAGGACCATTGTTTTTTTGTGGTATGCAAACAGACCATTGACGGATAACCATTCATTACTTTTTCTGAAATTTTGTTACAAGTTGTAATTTATTATGTAGATGTGCATAGTAAAAAAAAAAAAAAAAATTTAAGAAAATTTTTGTTGCGTCCCCGGGGGCCTAAAATGGGTTAAAAACACCCCAAAATGTCCAAAAATAAAACTTTTGATCAATCCATTAGATTTTTCTGAAACTTGGCCAAAATGTGGAGGGAATTGTTCCAAATGTAAATTCAATATTTCTGAAAGTGACAAAATTCTGTTTTGTGTCCTCCAGGGGTTTTTGTGGCTAAAAGCACCCCTTTTGAGGCTATTTAACGTTTCTGTCCAAAATATGATCTTTTTTATGCTCCATCCACTGTACACTAATGGTAGACCATTCATGCTTTATTTGTTTACAGTGGATTTCTATGGTATTTTCAGTTTGTTGCATCACTCGCTAACATTTTGTACTTTTAAAATTCTTTAAAGAAAAAAAAAAAATTTCTATATTAAAGCCTCAGTATTTTTGTTAATTCTTCAACTGCTAACAATATTTTTTTATATATTAAAACCTAACTCCCTTAAAAAAAAAAAATCCTATTATTGACTAACTTTTTCTTTACAACACGATAGCTTTGCCGTTTAAACTAGTGTTGAAACGTTTAGAAAAATATTTTGAATGATATTTTGTTTATAATAATGAATATTTTTGATAGATATTGTCTTTTTAGAAATCAGAATTGATCTTAATATTTGTGTATTTTGTTGACAATTTTGTGTTTTATGGTTCCTCCGTATTGATTTATATTGTTTTTTTTTCAATCTTGGTTTCAATGGATTATTTCATAAAATGTTTTTGCTTCTCTTGAATCTTAACTGAAAGATGTCTTTCAATATCTATAAAAATTCACCTCAAAAAATTTTTTTACGATGTGTGTGTGTGTATGTATGTGTGTGTGTATGTGTATATATATATATATATAATTAGTTAAAAAGTCAACGGCCTTCAGTGGCTGTCAGTTTCAGACAGTCACCGAAGGCTGTTGACTGTGTGTCTACGCTTAACTAATATACATGCTCTGTCACTGATATTGAGCACTCTAACTAGAAATTTAAGCAATCTCACTATACAGATTTATATTTATTTATTCATTTATTCTGCTAAAAATGTTTCATCATTTTGATTTTGGGGTGCAGAAACCTGCATGTAATTCATTTTTAACATTCTTAGTTATCAGAAGATGATTTCTGCTTTGTTGCTTGATGTTGTGATTTTTGTTGTCCTGTGGCACTTAATTTTATTAGAAAATAGTTTTGCACTTGAAATTTTATTTTCATTTATTATTTTGTAAGAAGTAGACTAGTTCTATTTGTTTTCATTTTCTTATTAGCTATACTTGGACTAAACAAAGAGAATCATTTGTATTAATTGCTCTATAATTAACACATATATTTCTCTCTTTCTCTCGGTTGTTCCTTCAATTTCTTTTCTTCTGCATTACTTTGAGTCTCATTCCATTTTCAATTTTTATTTTATTTTTTCTTATAGAAATATATTCAAAAAAATCAATGGGAGTGAGGAAGTTGAGAGGCATCAAAACCTGTAAGTTCATTCCTAAAGCTGGGTCCATCATTTGATCTTTATAGATATTTATCTATCTTTATCTTTTTTTTTTTTTTCTTCTTCTTTTTTTCATCCATTCATTTCTTTTTTTCAATTGGCTTTTAACTTCCCGTGTTCAACATGGAAATAAAAATAATGAAAAATGTTATGAAAGTGCATAATAGCAGTTTTTACCCTTTTTAAATAGAAAAATTACCAGAAAGTTCTTGGTAGTCTATGTAAGGATTCTAGAATATTCTTAATGTCTGTAAAAATCGGAATTTATATATTCATTAAAAAAAAATGTCTCTACCAAACTCGACAATTTTTGGTCTGCAGACTTGAAATTGGACATGAAGGGTATTCAAATCCACAGCAAACTTTTTAATTGGTTTTCAGATAGAAATTTAACTTGTAAGGAGTCAAAGTTGAAAAATTTGATATTTGCATTCTCTACCAATTTTGGGTCTAAAGACTTGAAATTTGATCGGTTATAACTAATTTAAGATAATTTGATGAAAAATAACTAAGATTGCCACTGCTGTTATTTTTATCTCATTTCATCTTTGTTGTCTCTAATCCTCTTCTTCCTCTTTTCACCTCTATTATTCCTTCTTTGTTTCTATTATCTATTTCTTTCATGGATTATTTGCCTCTTATCTTCACATAAACTTATTCTTTGTTGTCACTAGTGTCCCTTCTACAGGTCATGTCTTTTTGTCTCTCTTTACCTTATAAGAATTAGATGTTTTTTGTAATCTCTTAAAAATTGATAATATCACCAATTAAAAGACTTGTATATGTAATTAGAATATCGGTTTCAGGTCAAATCATCTATTTGCAAAAAAGTCCAATTTGCCATAAGACCAATTCCAATTTCACCCATCAACTATAATGTCCAATTTTTAAATATTTTTTTTAATGTTCATGAAAGATTATCCAATTATACAAACTTGTACATTGACGAAAAAGCCCAAATTTTATCTAATTATTTAGATGGATATATGATTATTTTATTTTTCAAAAGGGTTAGGCAATTTATTTCTGGGCTAACAATGTTTTCATTTGGATGTTTTTTGGCCCAAATTGGACATTATTGCAAATGGGCCTTTTGACTTATTACCAGAATAACTTCATTTATAATTTTCGCCTCACCCCCTTAGAATTCTTTATCCTTGTATACAGATTAGTAAAGAATGTGACTATTGGGTATTATGACAGTGAATAAATGAATTTGATGTCTAACACCAATTAAGAACTGTGAGAGCATGACTGATGTTGTTGTTGTTAATGCCAACTTGTGTAAATCTTCTATATAATTATAAAGATCAATCGTCATGGTTGTATGAGATCCTACATCCTGTAGTTTTTTAGAAAATAAAATCACAATAGTTATTAAAAAAAAAACTTTTTAAATCCAATTTGCACATATACTTTCTTAGAAAAAGAAACTACCATAGTTATTTAAAAAAAAAAAAAATGATTTAAACCACTAAAATTTGCATATGTACGGTACTGCCTTTCTATATAAGAGGCTTCTTAAACTACCATAGAGAAAAGCTTCAGAAATTAATTTAATATGAAAAATAACAACTGCTTTCAATATAACAAGCTTCCTAAATTACCTCAGTGGCAAATCCGCAGAACCCGAGAAAAGCCTGACAATACTTCTAATACTCAATAGAATTATAATAGTAATATTGAAAAAATAAAAATATTTTTTTCAAATTTTATTTCTCTATATAAATCAAAAACAAAGATTTTAACAAAAAAACAAATGGACGTAACACTGTTTATTAATATAGATTGTTATTATTATTAATATTATTGACTATTCAAATTATATTGATTGAAGCCGTGTACGCTGTGCTTTTTACTCTAAATAAACAACACACCTTCTTACTTGTTTACTTAGTAAAAGTAAAAACAATTATAATGGTGAACATACACTAAAATAATTACTGAAACATTTAAAAACATCTCCCTCTCTCATGTAATCTCTTTATTTTAGTGTTTTTTTCTTTTTTCCAACAACTTGAGACTTATAGCAAAATTACTTTAAATTCAATTGCTTGATCTCTTTCTATATTTTTAGCTAATGTTGATAAAGTGGTCTAGAGTCTAGATTGCTGGGCTGTCATTGCAGCATTTCAAGTTTAAATCCCGCTTGTAAATTTTCTATTTAATAGAATGTTGCAGAAAAAGCTTTAAAATGCACGTGACACAAAATAGCTGTGTTTAACAATATAAGATTTTTTTTTTTTTTTACATAGATCTTTGTTCTATAAAAAGCATTATTGGATTTTTTTTTTTATAGACTGGACCTTGGTGCACTTCTTCAAAAAGCACAAGACCCTGTGACAGAAGCTCAGTATATTGCCCAGTATAACCAGCAAGCAACAGAGTCCCTAAAAAACACTATAGGGGTCAGTAAGAAAATGTTTATATTTATTTTTGTTAGTTAACAAATGCATGTATATTCTGAGAACCCTTTCATTGAAAGCCAGATTTAGATAAAATATACTGCTTCACTTGACCGGTCTTAAAATGGGGACATTTCATCATCTAACAATTAATCATGGGCATGTAATTACTAAACATTCAGTTTTTTCATCACTTTGGCATTTTAGCACCAGGTAAAACATTTAACCACCCTCACAAGAAAAAAAAGTGATAATGTAAAAACATCCAAACCCTATATATAGATTTTTAATCTCTTGTAAATAACTCCAAAATTGTAAGCAATAGAAACATAATTACACAAATATTTATAATGTTTTTACATTTCTATTGACTGTTTAGAACAAGTTTTAGAAAACAAAATACAGGGTATTTCAGAAGTTTTGGACTCTTTTCAATCTGTTGACAAATGAATGATAGAAAAAACTGGTGCCATTTTATACATTCCATATGTAGAAACTGGAGTTTACTACTTTCTAGAATTTATCAATAGTGCTTTTTTTTATATCCTATCCTTATGAGTTTCATAGATGGCGCCAAGAGGGACACGGTGTACATAAAAAAAAGTAATATGATTTGCAAAGTTTTTTTCTGAAATAAATATTGAGTGTATATTTTTGAAAAAGGATCAGATTTAAATTTAGAAAATTTTTCTTTTAAAAAAAAAAAGTATATTTACCTAGTTGTTTAAAATGTTTTATTTAAACAGATTGGTACTTCAAACAACCAGTCCTCTGGTCTGGCGTCATCTCTTGGTAGCCAGTCTGTGAATGCTATGGCCTCTCTAACTAGTCTGTCCCAACAGCAGCAGCAGTCCTCGTCGTCTGGAAGCCATTTGTCCTCCACCTTGTCGGCTGCTGCTGTTGCTGGCCATCCAGTGACCACCCAGGCAGTGTCGGTCAGCACCACAGTCACACAGTCGAGCCACCATTCAATACAACAGCAACAGAGAGCAAGGCCACAAAGAACAAAACTACCCCCACCATCAAAGGTAAGAAACAAGGATTCTTTGATTTTAGAATTTGTGATATTTATGACTGTGACAATTTATGCTTTTATTAAAGAATATTCTTATCTTTACTTGACTATTTTGGGATTTGACCATTTCTTTTTAAGTCTGTAGTTATTAGGACTGTGACAATATTCTTTCATTAAATGATATGCTTGTCACATCCCTAGTTATTATTTTCATTATTATTAGTTCTACGACATTTTAATATTATTGTAGAGTTAAAGTAGTTTTTTTTTGTTTTTTTTAAGCTCAAAAAAAAACATCGCCAGTTTAAATAAAAATTAAATTAGATAAAATCCACAAATTAAAAACACATGAACTACTTTAAACCTACTATACAATCAACTGAAGAAGGCTTTGGATGACTGAAAATTTGTTTGGATGAAAACTTGGAGATTACATAAACTCACTACACCCGAATCCTTCCTCAGACTAAATCTCTTTTTAGAAAATACAATTTGAAAAAAAAACTTCTTTTTCATAGCATGATTAAATAGATTTTTATTAGATGTTAAATATTAACTTTAGGTTTTGAATGACTAAAGAATTGAAATTTGTTTTTAAATGAATTTGTAATGTAAAAATGAAAACTACTTTCTTAATTGTTTTCCAAAAATTTCTGTATTGATTAGATTCCAGCTAGTGCTGTGGAGATGCCACATCATTTGATGCCTCAGCTGGATGTTCAGTTTGGAAACCTTGAGTTTGGCGCAGACAGTTCTCCCTTTAGCTTTACTGTGAATGATACATCAGTCACCAGCAGCTTTACGACTTCTGTGACGAACAGGTTGGTTTTAAATTTGATATTATAATAATAAAGGAAAGTTATAATTATTGGAACTTGAAAAGAGTAGGTTTTATGAGTTTTTTTTTTTTTTTTTGTACGATTGATTTGAAATAATTTTCACAACTAAACCTTGATAAGTATTCATTAATTGATGTTACGGAATTAATTACTTGTAAGTTCTTAGTTAAACTATTCAAATTTTACTGATTTTTTATGTCTTCTCTTCATTAACACAAAATAATGAATAATTAGTTACAGTGGCCACCTAATATATTTTTAGATGAAGCCTCTTATTGAATCCACTTTTTCCAAATATCAGAAATTTCCCATTTTGCTATGTGTAATCATAAACCACTTTTCCTTTTTCTATCTTTTGGCCACTTATAAACAAAATAGTTTGAATTAAGGAGAAAAGAAAAATTAAAGCTTTATATTTCCTTTTTTTTTTGTTTTTTTAATTCTGGTATTCAGACTTATTTACAATTGTGCCTATTATGGATTGTATTTTTAACAAAAATTGGGCTAAACTTTTCTTCTTTTTTTTTTTTTAACCTCTTATGAACCAAATAGTTTTAATTAAAAGGAAAAATTAAGAAAGCTTTGTATATTATCTTAGTATTTTTATTGTGGTTTTTAAGACCTATTTACATTCATGCCTGTTAGATATTGTATCTTCTTTTAATAAAAATTAGCTAAACTTTTTATTCATTTCCTCCAGTTCATCAAGCGGTATGGTTAATCACATGAGTTCACCAAGTCAACAACCGGCAGATTCGCCAATGACGTCATCGATTTTGTCGTCGCCTAGTCCCTCCACAAAGCCTATCAGTCATCTGGATCAAACCTCAAGCCGCACAAACATCTTTACAAATACGTATCAATCTCCATCTAAAAAGGATGTTACTGCTAATGCTCTTGTAGGACAGACAACAAAGGTAAATATCACTGCGATTGTTTTTGTTTTAAAAAAAATAGATGAAGAAGAAAGAGCACTCCAAAAGCTTAAAGTTGTATTGTATTAGTCCTTCTTGCTCCTTATTAAATGATTCTACACAAATATCTTATATTTAAAACTTAGGTTAAAATTGAAATGTTCAAGTTGTAGTCATTAAAATACTTCTAAGTAAAATCTACTGCACAAAATGAACTATAAAATCTGAATTTTGTCATTGGATTTTTTAGTAGCATATATATTAGCTTGATCTTGATACTATTTGAAATAAGCTAAAAGATAGAGACAACAACTATGATTGGCAGTGATTACTTGGAATATGGTTACGAGACTCAGCATTCCTATCTGAGGTCATGGTTAATCACCTGAAGACAGCTTGAGGTGGACTAGACAAGAACGTAGTGTAGAAAAACATAAAAAAACCTACCCAGATGAGGACAAAAAGTCCAAATAATAATAAAGTTAATTTTCTGCTAAAAAAGATCCATTAATTTCCTTCTTTGCCTACAAATGAGTGAATGTAAGAATTAAATTTATTTCCTTAAGAATAGAAACAAACTTGGAGATCCATTTGTAAAATGTCTTTTCTCCTTTGATGCTATTTATTTATATTATTAATTTTTTTTTTTTTTTCCCTCTCTCCCATTTAAGATTGCTACACCTGATCCCATCCCATTTCCTCCGTCACCAAGTGAACGGAAATCCAGTCCACTTATTGGACCCGGTCAAAGGACTGGTCAATCTCCAAGTTCTCTTGGTCAGGGTGAGTTTTATTTAAAGCTTTTTTTTTTTTTATTATTAAATTCCTTAAAACATTTGTACTTAATAATCAGACTTCTGTTAATCTAAAAGACCCAAGTGAGTAGTGTATCACAGATGCCCAACCTATTTATAATAAAGTTAATTTCAATTTGATTCTTTTAATCTATAAATTTCTTTTTATATATATATATATATATATATATATATATATATATATCTATTAGCCATTTC
>JAUZSX010000007.1:985590-995658 GCA_034780655.1 Idiosepius hallami | reverse complement strand
TAACATAAATAAAAGTGCCCTGATGAAGGACAATACCCGAAACGTGTTGGCACTAATACACATTCATGTTTTTTGTTATTTTTTTTGTTTTTTCTAACATTTTTCTATCATACATATATATCCTGATAGAAAAAACAAGAATGTAAATTAGTGCCAACACGTTTCGGATGTTTTTCCTTCTTCAGGGCATATTTATTATTGATTTGTCCATTAGGTCTTGTTAATAGTAATAATAGATGTGCCCTGAAGAAGGAAAAACATCTGAAACGCATAGGCACTAATATCCATTCTTGTTTTTTGTAATAGTTTTCTATCATATATCATCAAGATTTACTTTCCCATTTTCCTATCCTATAGAAATCTTCCAAAAGATTCTAATGGGAAATTCCTTTATTTAACTTATGTCTTCCTGGTTGGGAGTTGAGCATAGGGCTAGCAACTCTTTCTCGTAAAAACAAATATGCTACGTAAACAGCAAGTACAAATTTGCTGCCCAATGCACCACTGGAACAATAGGAATTATATACTATTATAACACACAAAAGTCAAAATTAAAATAGTTTATTATTCCAGTTGTAGTTGTTTTTTATGTATATTTTTCAATTTGTTGAAATTTAATATAATGTATTTTCAAACATATTTAGGTAAACAGGATGCAGCTTTTGTTTCGAATAATTTTAGATTTTTCATGCTGTCAAGCAAAATGTACTTGGTAGATTGAATCTATTTTAGACACAGTTTATATTTATTTATAAATAAATATAAACCACAATAAAATCTTCATGTTATTTAGTTCAATAGAAGAAAAGGTTGTTATTTTACAAAAATTTTAGGGTTTAACTCTGAAAGAAAATGAAATGATGACTCTTATTCCTGACACTCTCTCTTCTTGCTTGACTCATGAGGAAACTAATTAACCAGGTGTATTTTTTTTTTTTTTTTTTTTTAACATTTCCCTTTCTCTTCATTAACAACCCCAATCACGCCTTCAAAAAAAAAAAAAATGGGTGGAAGAAAAATGGACAATTTTCAGAGGGTAACTTCTGTGTGTGTGAGTGTGGGGGGGTTTATAGAATAGGTTTTAGAGCCGTGACGATACTTTTATTAAAGATTATTCTTGTCACAGACTTGACTATTTTGTTATTTTACCATTTCTTTTAAATCTTTACTCATTAGTAATGAGTAAAATGATAAAATCACAAAATAGTCAAGACTTTGATAAGAATAATCTTTAAAAGCATATTATCTCAGCCAAAATAGGCTGTGATAAATATTTTTATTTAAAATGTTCGTCACATTCCTTTGGGATGTGACAAGGATATCATTTAATGAAAGAATATTGTCACAGCCCAATTTAGGAAATATTAATTATGTAAAGTCTTTAAATGACAAAATGATGAAAAAATTTTTTTTAGTTTATAAACTTTACTTCTTTTTTTTTTTTCGGAGGGGGGGGTAATGATGGTTACTTATTAATTGTCCAACACCAAATAGGCAATAAAAAAAAAAGCCCCTCCCCTAAACTTTCACACCTTTTTGTGTTTGTTTCAATGACCTATCGACCTTTTCTGGTGGTTTAATTTTCAATTTTTTTTTTTAGCAGAAAGTGACCAGAAAAAAAAATGATGGATTTATGTTTTTATTTTTTTAATGAGGGAGGTGCATGTTATGGGGAGGAGGGATTAATGTATGTAAATATAATCAGCAAGTGAAATTTTAAATGGCATATCAACCTTTTTAGGTCATTTAATGCCAAGTACAATCATTGTATACACACATAATTATTTATTTTTTGAATAACACCACGGACACTATTTGACCCATATCAGGAGGGGAAAGTTGGGATTCATACCTTCCTCAAGGGTATAAGTCCAATTATGAATGCAAATCGAACAACTGGTATACGAACTCGTATACTGCGATTCTGAAGTCCAACTGCCTACCCACCAGGCCAAATGGACTTCCCCAGCAAATGAAGTGTGGGAAAAAAAAATGTGTGTATATATTAATCACAAAGAAAGGCCAGCAGAACAACATTAAAAAAAAAATATTCAGTATCTTTTTCTCCCATTTTTGAGGATTGTGTGCCTCAAGCACAACCACAGCAGACTTTTTTTTTTCCCATTCTC
The DNA here is from genome assembly GCA_034780655.1 of Idiosepius hallami. Classification (NCBI taxonomy): domain Eukaryota; kingdom Metazoa; phylum Mollusca; class Cephalopoda; family Idiosepiidae; genus Idiosepius; species Idiosepius hallami. The sequence goes on along the minus strand of JAUZSX010000007.1, from coordinate 993,529 downwards.
ACATACATAAAATGTTGACATTTAAACTTCACTGTCAATTTCTTGATGGATATAGCTCGTCACCCACCCTAAATATTCTTTGACAAAAAAAAAACACAAAAAAAATGACAAATTTCTCTTGTTTGCAGGTAGGTGTGTATGGGTAAGTGTGTGTGTGTGTGTGTGTGTGTGTGATAGTTTTATACATAGAAGTTATAATGTTCCTTTTCCAGTGAGATTGTGTATGTGAGTGATAGTTTTATATTTTGAAGATATAATGTTTATTTTTGTGTGTGTGTATAAATATGATGGTTTTTATATGTAGAATATTTAATGTTCCTTGTCCAGGAAGGTTGTGTGTGTGTGTGTGATAGTTTTATATATAGAATATTTAATGTTCCTTGTCCAGGAAGGTTGTGTGTTTGTGTGTGATAGTTTTATATGTAGAATATTTAATGTTCCTTACCCAGGAAGGTTGTGAGTGCGTGTGTGTCAGATAGTTTTGAATGTTTCTTTGTCCAATGAGGTTGTTTACGTGTCAGCCCTTGAGCACAGCTGCCAGTGCTGCCATCATCATTTTCAAGCCTCCAAATCTTTCTGCAGAAAGCAGCCAATTAGGAAGGAAAGAACTTTTACATTCGAGATCCTTTCTGTTGTAATACCTGGTTAAAGAGGTTGAAAGAGAGAAATGAAAAAACCATAGCATATACAGAGTGGTCAAAAAGTTGGATAATATTAGTTTTACTCATAAAATATTTATATTCTATCTTTCAGGAATAATGATATTGCTCTTATTGAGTTTTTTTTCTTTTCTTCCTTTTAAAATGTGAAATATAAAGGGTTGTCAAAAAAGTCTAGTAACATTTTAAGGGGGGAAAAAATATGATTTATTATTTTTAAATGTAAAACTCTAGATATTTATCAGTTATATTTTTTTAATTACCTACAATCTTTTCTTTCAGGAATAATGGCCTCTCATCAGAAGTAAGCAAACCCTAATGATATGTCCATTACATAATTAAGTCAATATTGTATTTTATAGTATATATCCAAATCTAGATGGTGTGCACAATTAATATAATGTTGTGAATGGCAAAACACAACATGTGGTTTCCTTTATTGACAAAGTAACAGTTTAGAGGCTGAAACTAACAATGTTTTGGTCTGGCTTTTAATCCTGGCTAAAAGACAACTAGTTGTGCATAGCTATACCGAATAGTAGTAGATGGCAAAACAAGCCTGTATACAAAATGCAGTATAAAATTTAATTTTTTTTTTCAATATTTTTAATTCAAATTCTTTTTAATAAAACTTGTCTGAATATAAAATAAATATCATTAGAGTTCTAACTCCACCAACACTTTATTTTTGATATTAGTATTGTTATTATAAATTTTAAACAGCAACCTGCAATGAAGCATACATACACATTATATATATATATATGTGTATGCTTTACTGCAGGTCGATGTCAAAATTTATAATAATTGTAATCGTCATAATTGGTGGCTCCTACTCGTATCGGTTTCTGTCATCAGTGGGGTGGATGCCTTTGTGATACATGGCCGTACAATCCGATTCTATGGCAGAAGAGCCTAAGTCAGTGTTTGCAAGGAATGTTAGGGAAATGAGGTTCTTTACAGTCTCATCGCTTTTTCTTCTTCCCTCCTCGCCTTCCTATCCCTGGCAGCCTCTTCCCACGAGGAGTGGTTGATGTCAGTTGCTGCCAGAGTGCACTTCAGGTGGTCTGGTTCCATTTGCTAATAATAATACTAATACCGAAAACAAAGTGTTGGTGGAATGTCTAGTGAAAACCCGAAATGTTGCCACCCGCATCATATGGGGTGTAACCTAGGGCTCATAAAGAAACTTGTTGTCACTGACTCAAGTGAGAGCCCTTGAACACAGTGTGCTAACTCTTAATGTTAATAATAATAAACTTACTTTTGCTCTGTCAGTTGGTTCATTTTCTTGCCCATTAACAATATTAGGACATTCCTTGGATACTACACAAAGAAATTCTACATGGTCTTCTGTTCCATACGTATATTGAGAACCAATATTTATTAGCTGAAAAATAAAATAAAAGTATTTTAAATTTTAGAAAGAAAAAAAATCTACGCATTTTTCAGCAAAGGGTTAGGATTAGCTGGGAAAAATAAAGGTTTTTTTTCCACATTATAACTATTCAAAATCACCTGACATTTATGAAAATATTGCTGATTTCCAAGAGTTATTGCCCTTTGTTTTTTTTTGTTTTTTTTTTTTATTAAATGTCATTCTTTCTAAGAAATATTTTGAATTTATGAAAATTTGTGCATTTTTTTTTTTAATAAACCTTTGTTCAAAAAAAAGTTATAGTTTATTTTATTTTTAAAAACTTGTAATTTGTTTGCTTGTTTTGTGTTTAACGGCATATCAACCTTTTTAGGTCATTTTAATGCCTAGAACATTTACTTGTGATACACATTTTTATACACATTTTTTTTTAATAACACAAATTGCACTATTTAATCCATAGCTGGAGGGAAGATAGTGATTCATACCTTTCCAAAGGTATTTGTCAACGTAGATGGAACAACTTGAATTCAAAACTGCATTCTACATACAGTTCCGAAGTCAGATTGCCTATTCACTAGGCCACGTTGAGAGCCCCTGGTATTTTATTGAAAAATATAAAATAAAATAAAAGCTCAATTATCTGCATTATTATGGCATATCAAGAAATAAAAAGCTAGTGTTTCCACTTGGATGTTTCCTTTTACGGGCAGAATCAACATTCTTCAATTTCCATACAACATAAGAGAACTGATTCTTGGAAATATAATGGAAGAATTCAGGCAGAATTTCTTTGCCTTTAGAGAGACCTAAAGTTGGATTTTCAGTCTTTAACAGCTAGAAATCGTTCTCTTGTGAATTGTTGAAGTATTGAAGAAAGCAAGGACAATTTTAATCACTTTTAAAATTTAAAGTTCGTAGAAAGTGAATTAATCATTTATTGTGAATGAAGTATTGATAAAAGCAAGGACAATTTAATCATGTTTAAAATTTAAAGTTCATAAAAAGTGAATTTAGTCATTTAAAATAAATTTATGGAAGTGATTTTGAAAGAGCTGGGAAATTTTTTGACTTTTTGTTAAGCACTGTGTAACATATCTGAATACCCGTTAAATCTAATTTCAAGTCTGTAGACCAGAAATTGACTAAGGGGTTTGGTAGAGACTGATTGCTTGTAGGTGCACATTCCCACACAATTTCATAGTTATCTATCTTTAGATCTATAAGAAAGATTACTAGAAAAAAAAATGGAGCTGAGCAAGAAGTTAGGGGATTAATTGATGTTTGTTACCTGTTCAAATCTCCCCACCCCCCCAAAAAAAGGGGAGCTGAGTAGTGAAAGGGGGGGGGTAAGTGATTGATTGATGTTCCTTACCTGTTCAAATTTCCAACCATCTGACATTGTGGAAACCATTTGTGTTAATTCTTCTTCCGAACATTGAAGAACTCGATAAACATTTTTCATGTGTGTCTGGAATTTGGAGAAAAAAAAAATGGAATTAAATTATTTTGATAATAATGAAAAAACCCACCACACTGAATGAGGAGGGCTTGTAGTCACTGACTGCAAAGTATCCAGATGTACTGGAGACAGAGTGTCAAAACAGACTTATTGTCTGAAGTTGAAAGGGACAGGAGAGCAGTTTAATCAGTACACAATGACAAACGCTAAATCACCACACGATGCAATAACCAACCAGACGTTTTTTTCTCCGAGTTCCTTGTTGTTTTTCAATATGGTCGCCTAACGCATGCGCTCTCTTTACCAAATCTCCCGTACGAATTTATACTTGTTAAAGGCCGACGCCTTTGCACATGTCCACATGATGTTGCAAGAGTTTCCGGGTTATACACCATTACAAAATGCTGAGGGCGCTACTTTGGAATTCTTTTATTTCATCCTGGCTTTGCAGAGCGATGACAAAGCTCACACCTGGGTCGCTTGGACGGTAAGCCCTCATGTTCACAGCCGTTGCCACATTGTCACTCTGTCTTCAGGAATTCCCACCTGGCATTGGCAGGTGTGCAAAAAGGATGCAGCAGGATGAAAACTCTAGTCTTTGACTGGGATGGTGCAGAACTTACTAGAAATCAGAGGAGACTTGTTGTCACTTTGACTCCAGTAGAAACCACTGGTCACTGGGTGTGAGAGCACCTGGTGATAGGTGTGAGATCCCATAATAATATTGATAGTGTTGGTAAGGATATTGATGGTGTAGATAATAGTGATTATGATATTGCTATTAATAATAACGATTATGTTGTGATGATAATAATAATAATAATAATGGGGCTAGTAATGATAAGTTGGTAGTAGTAATGATGGTGATAATAATAATAAGTGATAATGAAATTATAATGATGATATTTTCTTGCAGCCATTTTAACTGTTATGCCAATAGAAAAATGAAATCTTGATTTTTTTTTTCAATAAGTAACGCTTGAAGAGTGGGGGGATTCGGTTAATCTAATCAACACCCCCCCTTCCTTATGCTCTGTGGGCATTTGTTACTTAACTCTGCCTCCAGCTGATTGTTTATCACAGACTTCTTTAATATTTCACATTCAAATTCATCAAAAAATCCATCTTTGATTTCAAGTCGATAAAAAGAAAGAAGGAAAAAAAAAAACTTTAAGTCTTATGAAGCATTAGAAAAAATGTTATTAACTGAGGAAGAAAGAAAGGATGAATTAAAGAAAAGATAAACAGAAAAAAAAAGAATAGGAAATTGAAGAAAAGAGAAAGGAAGAAAAACGAAAGAAAAAACAAAAGAAAGAAAAAGAAGAAAAAAAATTCCCCTTACTTGATCCTGTTTGGCATTACGTTCTGTAATCTTTTCTTTCACCAATTTTATTAATGGTGTGATGTTATAAAATTCTGCTTCTTCTAAAACACCTGAAATGGAAAAAAAAAAAAAAAAATCTTTTTAAAACGAATAAGGATTAAAAAAAAAAAAAAAAAAAAAAATTAAAATAAAATAAAATACTCCCATTATTAGAGGTCCGATTTTCTTGCATATTTACACAGTTGTACTTTATGTGTCCAGAAATTGTTCTTTGAAATGTGTTGTTTTGGAATACCCCCTTTACGTATCAGAAATCAATAATAAAAAAAAATCAGTTTTTATGGTAGAAGGAATGGCAGTTTTGCATGTAAGGAATGCTGGAGGGAGGCTTTGGAACCACATGCAAACTCATTCGTGTGCGGAGTCATAGAATTGGCCTTCTGCTGTAAAGAAGTCTCCCACTTGCTGTGTGCCAGCTCCAGTGATTAATGTGTGGGGCTGTGACAATATTCTTTTATCAAAGAATTTAATTGTCACAGGCCTAATTATTAGGACCTTAAAGCATGTTATCACAACCCTACTATTAAGTAAAGAATTAAAAGAAATGGTAAAATAGTCAAGTAACAACAATAACATTTTAACAAAAAGCATATTTTAAAAAAGTTAAAATCATATTCTTTTTTTTAAAAAGAATATGGTTTTTGTTAAAAGAATATTCTGTATGCAAAGAATATGTTTACATAAAAAGAATATTCTTGTCACAGCCCTATTAATGATATTGCCAAGCATATTTAAGTATCTAATTCTGAACATAATAGTAAAAGCCTGATTGTCCAATAGAAAAATATTAACATTAAAAATGATTTTGACAACACAATAATTTAAAAACGATTTTTAAAATTACAAATTTTATAGAGCTTTATCTTTTTAATTAAAAATGCTTCAGTCGAAAATATTCAGACTTTGCTAAAAATTTATGTACATCAAACATTTTTCATTTTTTCTTCAATACACAGAGTTTTTTTTATTACATAAACGTTGTAAATAGATTTTTTTTCTTTTAATGCATTTTTTTCTTTTAATGCATTTTTGAAGATTGTAAGTATTCAGCTTTTCTAAAAACCCTGGAGCGTTTTTTGAATATATTTCTTATTTTGTTATTGAAAAAACAACATAATTTAACAAAACAACTTGCAGTACAGGGTGTCTCAAAATAAATCTAACTCATAAAATTGTTGATAAATATGTTAATTTTAACCCTATATCTTTATAATTTTAAGATTATTGTTTTATAACACCATGGCTTGGAAAAATAGAAGAAAACGTGTTTTGAAACGACTTATATAAAGACTAAGTCTTATAAGACTGTTTGAATAGGCTTCTGCTTTATTTAGGATAGTTGGAGAGCAAAACATTTATTTCTATAGAGATGAACTTTTAAGTTTAACTTAAGACACCAAAATTATAGTACCCAATTGCTATCATGTCAGCTTAGAGAAAATGTTAACATTTTTTTGCGTATTTTGTTTTAATAATAAATATAATAGTAATAAAATAAATGGGTTTTATCTGTTTTGGGGGACCTTGTAAATAAATAAATAAATGAATAAAAATGTTCAGTTCAATCGAAATTGTAGTAATCTATATCAGAGGCGTAGCCAGGATATTTTGCGCCCGGGGGCAAACTATAAAATTGGCACCCCCTCCTCCGTGTTTAATCACATTTTCTTTTACAATAACACTGTATACTTTACTGTATATGGAAAAACAGTTCACATTTCATTGGACCATTATTTGCTGCTGTAATCTTGCTTGCGACCGGTGGTTTTTTACCCTTGTTGAGAAAATTTTGTAAGCCTCATTTTGGTGCCCTGCACCTTGCCGCCCGGGAAGATATGTACCCCGGCGCCCCCCTCTAGCTACGCCTCTGACCCAGAAAGGGATGGTTGTAATCCCTTGGTCCTTAGAGTGGAGCAGTGGATCCACTCAGCCCTTATACTTATTGTGTCACTGTTCAAACGTCTTCTCATATTTATTCCACCTAACAAAGCAACTTACTACTCTAACACAATGGCGAATAAGGAAGAGCGTCAAGGGGCCACTACTACTTTACAACAATGCCGACGAGAAAATACTTTACAACATTAACTCGAATGGAGCTTTTCAGAATTCATCTATCTCGCTTGTCCTCTAATCTATAACTTACTAAACTCGAGTTGAATTTATCAAACCATCACTACATTAATAGAAAGAATCCTGGAAAGAGATAAACAGTTGTCCAATACAATCATCTGTCTTTCATCAAACTTAACCAAAAAGTCGACGTGGCCTAGTGGATAGGCAGTCAGTCTTCGGAATCGTAGTAAGCGAGTTCGAATCCGTTTGCGTTGACATTGACTAATACCCTTAGAAAAGGTATGAATCCCTATCTTCCTTCCAGCTATGTATTAAATGATGTGACTTTTGTTATAAAAAAAACTATGTGTGTATAAAAAAATGTTTATCAAAAGTAGTTTTTCCGGCATTAAAATTATCTAAAAAGGTTAATATGCCGTTAAAAATAAAACAAAACAAACAACCTAAAAAAATATAAAAAACAATAAACGGGGAAGTCCACTTGGCCTAGAGGGTAGACAGTCGGACTTAGGAATCGAAGTACCCGAGTTCGAATCCTAGTCGTTCCATTTGTGTTCAATACCCTTGGGAAAGGTGTGAATCCCAATTTTCCCACCAGCTATGGTATAAATAGCTAATATTGTGTTGTTAAAAAACAAACTACACGGCCTAAAATGATATTACATTAAATGATCTAAAAAGGTTGATAAGCCGTAAAACACAAACCAAACAAAGAAATAATAAACTAATTTCATTTGAGCAAATTCATTGGATAAATGTTGTTCGACAGGAAGACCTCTCCTCGCCCATTCGGGCTTCGATCAGTCTTCCTTTTATTATTATATTTACTTGGTGAGCACCAATCCAAGTTTGGCACAGGGCCATTTTTACATGCTCTTACCCGAGCTTTTAACATTCAGTGTTACCCTTTACCTAGATGAGATGCTCTCCCGAGTTAACGAGCCCCATCTGCCCGAGGCAGCTAAAGGTGAATGTAATGG
>JAUZSX010000007.1:904208-919143 GCA_034780655.1 Idiosepius hallami | reverse complement strand
ATGTGAAAACGGAAAAAAACGGAATTTACTAAAAGTTGAAACGGAATCAAGGAAAATTTGAAACGGAAAATTGGGGTTTGAAGTTTGATATTCCATAAAATAAAGAAACAAACCTTTTCTAAATGTAAAAAATTACAACTAGTAGTTTTTTAATCAAATGAATAAGCCATATTCTTTTTAATACAATAGGTTTTGTATACATTTGCTTGAAAGCATTTTTGCTGCTTTCAAATTCACAACCTGTTTAAAGCATGTCATTATTATGCATCATGGCCAGTGTTAATAGTAATTTGTTTGAGAGTCAATATTAGTTTTAATGCTGTTAGCTTTCACTGAAAAGGAAGAACCAGTTGCTTTTAGAAATTGAATCCTGATACTGATCTTAAGATACAAGTACATGGGATTCCTGTTAAACCTGAGCTCATGTCAAATTTGCCCATAGTAAATGTTGGGTGGATGAATTAAAATCATAATGAGCATAAAACCATGTCTGAATCGTTGTCATGGTTAATAGCCAGTGCATAACATTTTAAGACAAAATTAGCAATAAATTTAAATGAATAAAAAGAAACAGCATGAAACAGAATTTAAAAGAACATGACATCTACAACAAATAGCATTTCTATGTTGTTTTTGTTAATTTGTTTTTTTGTCATATCAACCTTTTTAGGTCATTTAATGCCCAGAAGAATCATTTTTGATAAACGTTTTTAGTCCAGACTTAGTTTTTTTTTTAAATAATATAATAAGCGGTAATTAATCCATAGCTGAAAGAAATGTGGGAGTTCATTCCTTTCCCAAGGGTATTAATATTAAATGTGGATGAAAACTGAATAACTGGGATTCAAACTTGCATATTACAATTCTGAAGTCCAGCTGGCTATCCGGGTGTCCCAAATGGACTTCCCCATGTTTTTAATGCCAGAACAGTTTTTAAAAATTAAAGAATTGTTAGAAAAACAAACAGGGTTATTTTTTAAGTGATAGCTAGGTTTTAGATGAACATTGTCTGATGATTGCGGTTTTGATTCCTACCCATTCAGGCCAGAGGTTTAGATAGTCAAAACATGGTACGACAGAAAAAAACTATGGAAGGCAGTGGTTGCTGGGGATATGATTACAAGACTCAAAGTTCCTATCTGGAGTACAGGTTCATCACTTGACAAAGGCCAGAGGATAAGTTAGTCGAAATATGGAGAAAATGACAACTAAGAAGGATGAGGACAACAGTTCACAAATAAATATATAATTCAACAACTGTTTTCCTGGACAAAAAACATAACCAACAACGGGACATCTTGGTTGATTAAAGTTAATGCTTCTGATTGAAACATTTCACCCATAAAACTAAATGCATATTTCTGTAATTGAAGCAATTACCCATCTTGGTTTCCCTCCACCAACCATTACACCTAGTGGTGCATTGGGCAGCAAATTTGTTTTGTCCTGTTTCCGTAGCATACTTGTTTTTTAAGAAAAAGAGTCACTAGCTCTATGCTCAACCATCAACCTGGAGGACCTTTTCTGGGCTCTTGAAATCAGTGTTGCCCTTCATTTAGATGAGCTACTCTCCCAAGTTAACAAGCCAAATCTGCCCGAGGCAGGTTAAGGTAGATGCAATGGTTTTGAATGGGATTTGAACTCTCATAATACAATTCCATGGTATGAGTTTTTACCAATACTCCATCTCGACACCTGGTTTGTTACTGGGTATTGATCATATCATGCGATATGTGTAGTATAACTATTTATCATAATTATTAAATGGTATGCAAATGTTTCAAAACCTAGAAGAATGTCTTTTATAAATATATCTTTTTTCCTAAATTAATAAAGCTTAGAAATCACTTATGTTGGCTGTAAAATATAAGACTGATTAAAAAAGATATCTTAAGGAATAGGGACATGACTATTGGCCAACCTATATCTGAGTATGGTTAAGTATTCTCAGTAAATACCCATATATATAAATTGAAACATACTTTACTAAACAAGATGAAGTTTACCTTTTCTAATAATTTTATTTTCATCTTTTTTTTTCTAGCTCTTGACCAAAACATTTGAGGTTGGGATCCAAAATATATTGATAATAAATACATAAATAATAATAATGGATTCTGTTGAATTCATAGTTGTTAGAATGAATGAAGTAATTCCAAAAATATTAATCCTGGTAAAAATTAATTAAGTCCAAAGATATTAGTAGTCCGGGTAATATAGTCCAAAACAAAAAAATCAATTTTTTGGTATTAATTCAATATGGCCGTAATTCTGGTTAATAGTCACATGTGTGCATTCTTTTCTTTCTCTTCCCAAAATTTCAGCTCAAAAATCGCACCTTTTTTATAGTGTTGTAATTCCAGTAACATGCTCTCTGATTGGTCAATGAAGGAACATTCCATTATTTAAGCTTTTTCAAAAATAGGAACGATCATACATTACATAGAAAAAAAAGAAGGAAAGAGAGAGAGGAGAAAACAGTCTCAATTAGACAAAAATTAATCCAACAGATTCGGATCTAATTTATATAATTTGGGTCCCATCATCAAATGTCTTGCTTGGCAGTAAGAAAAAGAATTACTAATAAAAATTATTAAAAAGGAAAACAAACTTTTTTAATCAATAATATCTAAATAATCAACTCTTTCCTAAATAGACTGAATAAAAAAAATTAAAAAATAAATTATATCAATATGAAACAATGAAAAAAAAATATTTCAGGCTCTGATGTTTTTTTTTAAAGAAACATTCAAGTGACAAATTAAAAATATATTTTTTTCATATTTTGTTTTTTTTTTTTTTGTTTTGATTTTATTAAGTTTTATTTCATGTGCATCCAGGTGAAAAATGTACATAATGATTTTTAGGAACGTTAGGAAGCATACAAATTTAATAATCCAATTCAAAATCACTTTGTTCATTCAAAATATGTTCTACACATGAATTAAAATCAAGAACCAAGATAAAATGAAAGTTATTTTAAGCAATGTAAACTGACACTTTTCATATAGCAGTGAACAAATGTACATGTAGAGGTTGTTCCACAAGTAATGCCAGCTATATTGTAAAAATCAAAGAGTTACAGAGACAGTATTAATACCATAAGCAACTTTTTGTGATCCAGAACCTATTTTCTACATAGCCACCACTATTTTCAATGTATTTTTGCCAGCATCAAATGAAGCAGTGCATTTTTGCATGGATACCGTGCTTAGTCACTCACAGCTCTGTTGCTGCTCTAAAATCAATGAGGAATTGAAAGATGCACCTCTACTTCTGAAACATATCTATGATTGCTTACTTAGAGTCTCAATCAATATCTGCAACAGGGAAATGAAACTTTCAAGTCAGGAATGCATGATATCATTTATCATGGCAATGCAATTTACAACAAAAATAATTGAAATTGGAAGTATTACTTTTGGAACAACCCTCAGATCAATTATATAAATGTATGTGTTTATATATATATATATATATATATATATATATTATTTTAAGAAATAATGTTGCTTAAAATTATAGTTAGAGTGCTCAATATCACTGATAGAGCGTGTATATTAGTTAATTGTAGACACGGAGTCAACAGTGGTCGACAACTGCCAGTTTCATGCTGTGCGTTCTTCAGGTCGACCTGAAGAACGCACAATAGTAGCAATTCAAGAATTAGGCTTGGAAATTAGGAATTTTATTTCAATTTGCACTAATTCTGTCTAATCTTCATAAAACCTTGTACTTATGCCAGACCTATACAAGAAAAATAACAAACATCCTTTCTGTTAATAATGCTAATAAAGACATTCCGTATAACACATAAGGTTGTAAGAGTGGAGCTATGGTAAAAGCTCAGTTGATAGAAACATATGACACGCGTTCAAATCATACGCTGAAGGGTTAGGGTTAAAAATCAAAACCATTGTATCTACGTTTAGCTGCCTTAGGCAGATGGGACTTTTTAACTCAGAAGAGTATCTCATCTAGGTGAAGAGCAACACAAAAGCCCTGTGGCCTCCTTTGCTGCCAGTCATTGCGGTTTCGATCCACTGGGTGTAAGCATTGGAGGTTCAGAGCTGCTTTTCTGATGCGCAACAGACACTACACCTAAAAAAGCTGTGCAAGTTAGTTGGGAGCCAAGGTGGAAGGGTAGGACTAGTCATCGTCAAGACTGACTGGCTAACATCATGATGATGAGGATAACACTGTTTGAAAACAGGAAGTGGTAAAGGGTGGCCAAGCCATAGACAAATGCAGCTGATACTCCCAATTTATGTAAAAGAAAAGACAAACAGAATCATGATACTGATCATTTGGTTCAATTGAGCAATTTTATTTTTCATTGTTTTGTGTGTATTATATTTATTTGGTCAAGCACAAACCCAAGTTAGGCCCAAGGTCATTTTTAAGTGCCCATAATATCTCTTGGCTTTTGTAATTAGTGTTGCCATTCACCTGGAGGAGTAAACCTCTTTGTGTGTATGAAGCTATAGAATTTTAATTTAATATTACATTTAGCTATGAGCTTTTGCACAATATATCACTGTATAGTAACTACTATTCTTTCTAGTTTGAAATCACTCTGATAAGAAAGTGAAAATTCTATAGATTTACACAATGCATATTTAATTAAAATTATTAATTATTTAACCAAAAGAAAACAACCAGTTTGTTATGAAAACTGAAATAACCAGCAAAAAAGAAAGAAAATGAAACCTGATTTTAATTATTGAAAAAAATGTTAGATTTAATTTTTTCTTTTTCAATTTATGAAAATAGAACAGCACAAAGGAGGTGTGAAAAGTTGTCTAAATAGTCAAATGAATCAATATTCTAATAAATAGATGAACTAAAGATAATTATTTTAACAAAAATAAAATTAATTGTCTTCCACTGCCATTTAGAAACAGAAACTTGAGGATGTTTTTAGTAATTGGCAACCAGAATTAGTTTTGTTCATAACCTGAGCCATGCTTAGAGCCTGCAATTGCATGGGGTTTGCCAGCTCCCTAGGGGCAACATGACTCTTTGGCCTCATAGATCTTTTGTACTGTATTTTCTGGACTATAAAGCGCACCTGCATATAAGCCACACCTGCTCTATTTTTCCTCACCCGAATTTTAACACTACAGCAACTTTGATTAAACCAAGACAGAACCAAGAGAAAATAAACGGTATTTAGCGGTGGAAAAAAATCCACAGAATAGCCGCTCCTTTTTATTAGTCGCATGGTTCAAAACCTTTGAAAAAAGTAGCGGCTTATAGTCCAGAAAATACGGTAATTTTATTTTTTTTAATGATGATATTTAATTTCTTAATCATGATGACAGCGAGCATTTCAAAATTACTGAATTTCTGAAATCTAAATGTTTCTTGCATACTAATTGGTAAGCGTTGTTATGCTTTATATCACCACAAATTGCAGCAGTAGTAAAGAAGCACCAGGCACAACTATCTCACTGACATTCACCAGTGTTATTCTATGCCTGGTGCTGAATACAGGATATATTATAGTTACGTAAATAAAAAAATTCTTTCTATGGTCTTCTTTTATAACATTATAATGCAAATAGGCTTTATGAATAGAAAATATTAATTTTTGTGATAAGTGTGCCGTGAAAATTTAAACAGCTTAATCGTGTGCCATGAGGTTGGGAACCATGATCGGACTCTGGATTTGCAGTACGTGTGTTCAAATCCTGGACATTCCGTCATGTTCACGTGAGGATTGATCCTAGTTGTTTCATCATATTCACATGCAGACTAATACCCTTGGAAATGTATGAATCTCCCTTTTCCCTCCAGCCATGGATTAAATAATAACATCCCTCAGTAGGGATAAGTGGGTAAATCAAAAAGTTCTAAAAAAAAAATACTATGTGTGGACAAAAAATGTTTATCTAAAATGATTATTCTCTGCATTAAATGACCCTTAAAGGTTGATATGCTGTAAAACCACTCAACTAACCAACCAAACAATACAAATGAAAAAAAAATCTGTAAATAATGAGTATTCTCAGAATTAATTAAACTACTAAAAGGGTAATAATTTAGCAACTGGTGTTTTAGTATAAGACATGTTTATATAACAGAATAAGAAGGTAAAAAGTGTACAACAGAAGAGCTCAGTATGGTCTTGCCTTGGACCAGCTATTAACAAAGTCATGTTTTGCAGATATCAGCGTAAAGTCCCCCAGTGTTATGACCCAACAGTGGAATTATTTAGCAATTGGTGGTTTAGTGTAAAGACATGTTTATATAACAGAATAAGAAGGTAAAAAGTGTACAACTGGTGAGCACCTCCAAGTTTGGCACAAGGCCATTTTAACGTGCTCTTACCCGGGCTTTTTATATTCGGTGTTACTCTTCACCTAGATGAACTGCTCTCCTGAGCTAACGAGCCCTATCTGCCCGAGGCTGCTAAAGTGAATGTCATGGTTTTGACTGGGATTTGAACTCACGTAACACGATCTCACAACCCGAGCTTCTACCAATGCTCCACAAATAGTGGTATGAACAATAGGTAAATCCAAGTGTGAATAGTGCTTTCAACAATAGCAGCAAGTATTGACAGCAGTGGCAATAGAGCACGGACTTGTAAAGTTAGTTTTTGTTGGTTGTTTTTTGAAACAAGACTGTCTCCATTCTGCTCTCTGTTTGGTCGAGTTTAATTTGCCTCTGTGTAATATAGAATTAACCATCTTGTGCAAACATACACATAAGGAAAGAAGAAGGAAAATAGATAAATAAATGAATAAACACAGTCAAATAGCACAACATAAGATTTATAGTTTATTCTAATTTCTATATATCCAGAATTTTTAGTAACTTTTTGGACACCCTGCAGAAAATGGTCGATGCTCTGAGAACAAAGCAAATATATGAAACACAGAATGTATTTCATGGTCAATTAAATATTGTTAAAATAATTTCAAGTTTCTCATTTTCTAGAGCGAAACAGCATAAAATATTACCTTTAAAGGGAGTTTGAATAATAAAAAATCTGCTATAATTTCTTTTTTTTTTGTTCAGTATAAAAAAACTTTCACTTTATTATAATTTTGTTTTTTGCTTGTGGCTCACCATAAGCGTTTCCTTCTAAATTTTTGTTATTTCCTCATTGTTCTTCCAATTTGAATCCTGAAGAATAATTATTTTGCCTCCCGCCAATTTATCATTGTTATTTTCAACTAGAAATATTGCCTGACCTTTCTCACGCCGTACAACTATTTTTCGGACTGTTTGCTCAACCTTATCATTTTTACCTTCAGGTGATTGAATTCAGTAACCTTTATTTAATCAAGAATCAGTGAGTTTTGAACTCAAACCAGTATTCAAACCACGGGGGTAGCCTGATCTCGTTTCCATACCAATGATCGAGTTTGATCACCTGAAAACATACACAGAGCTCATCAGCCAAGACGCTATGAAAGTAACAATGATAATAACAATCCGAAAAATAGTTGTACAAATTATGAACCCTAATCCCATGGATCCCGAAAAAAAACATTTATATCTCTGTGTTTTTGTTTAGTTCGAAGTTTTTCTGTTTTAGAAAATTGCAGTAGTTTGAAAGCCTAAAATTATTTTAGGTAACTTCGGTTATATGGACAATTTATTTTATTTAATATTAAACTTAAAGAACTTATTGTCTATTCATCATCATCGGCGGTCACTCGTGGTCGAGTATGACTGCCCTCCTTTCGGGAGGACGCCTGTGCGTGACGACGTTTAACCTGAGGAGACTGATGCACCTGTAGTCACCACATGGACACTTGGCAAGGGGGAGCCTTGTTCCAATGGCGTGGATAACCACGACGACAATAAACATAAACTTAAATTTGGTCCTTTAGCCCCCTTAAAGTAATTTGAAACGACTTTTCACAACTTCAAATCCCAAATTATTGAAGTAATACTTAACTAGGAATGTGCTTAGGACCACCACAGACTGCGCAATTGCAGGGATGGGCACAAGCTCCCTAGGGACCGCAAGGTTCCTTGGCTTCCCAAATTTTATTAATATAAAAATTTACAAAAATAATTAATTATTAGGATTAAGTAGAAAATCATTATCCCGCTTATATGTTGAAATATACATCAATCAATCCATCTTTCTGTTGTTCTTTTTCTATATGAATATTTTATATGATCGAAGCCTATAGTATGTTGTGGGTATGCAAATTGCCTTTTTTAGGACAAAAAGGTCGCAAGGCGCTCTCTGTGTCGGGGCCGCTATGTGGCTAAGCACGGCACTGTACTTAACTGTATCTAATCCTTATGGAGAAAAAAATTACGTTTCATTTAGTAAATTTTTTATGCTCAGTGTATGTGTTTTTGGGGTACTCTTTTTAATAATTACCTATCCTCATATATTAGTTAAACGTGTGGCACTAATTATGCCATGAATTAACTAACATTAAAAGATGCGAATATATCAACATGAAGCTGTTCTCGCTTTCTCACTCCAACTAACCTAGCTGTTCCCGGTCTTGGGGTTAGATTAACTTTATTAGTTACTTCAACGTTTGTAACAATAACCCGCTCTTTGTGCATATTGAAGGCAACACGAACTGATCTTTAAATAGAGCTACTGTTTATTGAAAACAATACCTTTTGGCAAGGTTTTGACGTACACGGTTAAAAAAGGAAACATTAAGACTATGTAAACAAAAACTGTAGGAAAATGAGAAGGACATGACATATAGTATTTAAAGCGTTGATTATCGTTAGTGATATTATATCATTTGATGCATGGTATCAAAACAAAATTTATAAAAAATCTGCATAAAATACCTTATGATGTTTGATTATGTCTCAACGTAAAGTGATAGGAAAACAGGATGTGCAAAAATAGTTGTCGTTTAAGTAATACGAAATAAACTGTGAAGAAATGAAAATATTTCAAGCAAGCTAAAAATATTTTAAAACTGTTCATCTGTTTTACTAGAGAAAAAATATTTACGTTCTGAGCCCTTTCAGACTCCAAGAGAGGGGCTTCTCCCTGCTGTCCATCTCCGTGTTGTCTGCAAAGTTTTGAGCTGGAATCAAGATGATTTACTACACGAAGAGGGACATTTTGGGTTACCCATTTTATTTAGCCAAGTGCATCTGGTCTAGGTTTTAGCCCACTCTGAATTCTGACGTCGCGATTGTGTCCTTTATACTTAGCGTGACGTCAAATAACGACACCGACAAAAACATTGCCACGCCCATTGTGCTACAAGAGTAAGTTTGTTTTTTGGGGTTTCTATGTAATAAATACATTTTTTTGTTGTTTTTGTTTTTATTCCTAATCGTTATTCAGGTAACCACCGACAAAAGATTTACATCTTTCTTAATGAATATTCCCGTTTCCTCTTTAAAGGTTACATGTTTTAGTCTTTATTTCAAAGCCATAAGTCTCTATAGAATAATTCTCAACATCCATGGCATAAACTGCAATAATCGATTCTCGTTTACCGGATATTTCTATTCCTATAGCGCATTTAAATGACCTTTTCCCGATTCGTTAAAAACATTATCTCATTCCCGTGACTTCAACTATGGCACTTCCAACGGTCATTTTAAATGAACGTAAATTTCTCGGCTTACTTCTTTTCGTTTTACATTGGTTTATTTCGTCCGTTTTTATGAAGTGATAGTTTTAAGGAAACAGTGACACGCAAAAGGCAATAAAAAATGAATTAAATGGTTAACAGTCTTAGATTCGCAAGACTTGTTAACAATATAGTGAATTGCTTTTTACGGACGAATAATAATCATAAACAACATCTAGACTGAAAATCTACGGCCTTAGATCTACTAATATACAAAAGTCATTACAAAAGTAATGACTTATGTTTTTTTTTTATTCTATCCTAATGGTTCTAGGTACATCTCTGATCTGGAAATAAAGGTTGAATCAACATTTTTTAGATTTAGACTAAACACTTTTACTCACACGCATATTAAACTCACTCGGTGAGCAGCACCAACCAAATTTGGCAAAAGGCCATTTTTATGGTGAATGCAATGGTTTTGACTGGGATTTGAACCCACGTACTACGATTCCAGAGTCCGAGCTTTTACCAATGCTCCAACTTCGCTGCCCCAACTTCGCAGGCATATATATTCTTTAAGAGTAGACTTTCTTATGAAAAAAGAAATAAATTAAAGTCGGGATAACTCAATATTTATTAAAAACTACTTCATTTATAGAAAAATTTTTTTGTATACATAATCGAAGTCGATTGTATTTGATGAGAAAAATATGATGATAACTTTCCTTGATACATTTGCTAAGAGGCAGATTTCTTTTTAAGTGAGGTTGAAATAACAAATTAATGTAACTGAATTTCGCTGGGGAAAAGTTACGGAAATTTCTATAAAGAATTCCCTTAAAAAAATATTATTTACAACTGTTACTAGTTATGAAAATAGGCTTTTCCATAGTGTCAACACAGCCTCATATGTGCATGTGTGTTATTGTTTTATATATATTGTGTGTTAATAAAATTATTTTTTACGCACGTTTGTTGCTTTATTTATTTTCAATTCAATTTTTTGGGGGAGGGTAGGGAGGGTGAAAAATTCGTCAAAGCTTGGACACCAGAATCGTATTACACGGGTTCAAATATTAATAAAAAAAAGTATTTCGTTTTCAGGTGCATCGGGCAGACGAGGCTCGCTAACTCGGGAGAGTAACCCATCTAAATGGGTAGATGAAAGATGTCAATTCAATAAGTGTAACTCATCTAGGTGAAGGGTAAAACTGGCTTTGTGCCTAATTTGGGCTTGTGCTTGACCAATTAGATATATCCACTTCATTTTTAATTTAAAGCTAAATTAATGGAAATAATAAATTTCTCTTTCGTTGCAGGATCTCACAGTGACAGTAGCATCGGAACTCCCATCTTATGAAGTGGAATTAATTGAAGATATAGATGAGCATCACGTGGTGAACCGACAGTCGTTTGTAGATGAACAGGAATGGCACCTTTACATGCACACGGAGACTGAAAAGAAGGAGTTAGCGATTGACCAAGCGGACGCAACTGTCCGGCGGTCGGCACTTTCCGTAAAATGTCGGGCAGCGCGACGGCCAGGATACTTCGTGTGGAATATATTCATGGTTACGGTAAATAAATTTTGTTAACTTTTGAATAAAAATGTTTCAAATTGTTTCAATAATTGTAAAAAGATACGACAATATCACAGATTGTCCAAAAAGTTGTTATTCAGTAAAATATAATGTCTAATTGCCAATCGAGGAGATTTCCAGCATTTCCTTTAAAATAAGTTGTGGTACTGTAAATAAGTAAAACCTTTTTATTGATTAAAAAAACTGTATGATCTAAATGTTTTTTTATTAATGTTGTAACTGTCGCCAGTTGTTGTAATGGTGAGTTCGAGTGTGGTGTTGTATACAGTGTAGTATTTAGATATAAGAAACAAGACGACAGTATTAAGGGTTAATAAATATATTAACAAAAGAAACATGAATAGTGGCATACGGCCTGGCAGCATAGCGGCTCCTGGCTGCTATGATGAAATCCCCCCTCTCTCTCTCTCTCTCTCTCTCTCTCTCTCCCCTCCCACTCTCTTAGGGAGACGAGAAAGGTCACATTTTTATTTACTGGAAGAGTTTATTTGTTTGTGTTTCCCCCACAACATTTATAATAAATGTTACTGTTTATTTGTTTGTTTCTATATACCCAGAGAGCACTGTAACTTTTTGAACAAAAAGGGTATTTATTTCTGAATAACAGATTATACTTAAAGTTCTTAAATTCGTAACTCACATCTCTGTGACCACTCTGAAATCATCATCTGTGACATCAACTGTATCGAATCTGTAAACGTTCAACAGGAGCCGGTGAATATTAGTCGATTCAATTTTTTCTGCATTTAAGAATTCGCCATTCAAATCCACCGCTGTCGCACATAAATGGCAATACAGTCACACACAGCGGCAATATCTCCAAGAGAGAGATAAAATATTTGAGTCGTGAATTCAGAGGTTCAGTCACCATTACCATGGGATTTGCAATCCCCGTGAATCCATTTGGATTGAATTGCGAAATCGGAGGCACTACTTTTGGTACGACATTCGTATAGCTATCCTGCTTACATAGACATTAAACTACATGGGCTTTTTAATAAACCAACTGTAAATTTAGGTTTACCAGGTTGTAAATGATACACACTTAAGCATTTTGTTTGTTGCGACGGAAAATCTTTAAAATAGATTGGTTCAAAATTTTGCATACGAAACAAAAGATCAAGCATTAATGTCATGGTGTTAGTTTGAAATTAAACGATTTTGACACAGGAACTATAAAAACAACTAGTATTCAGTAAGAATACAGGAAAAACGGGGAAGCAAGACCTTTTCTCAACCTGGGCGTTAACACACGACCTTCCGAATCACGTCCCAGTCTCTGACAGAAACACGCCGGTCCTCATTCCCTTAAGTGACGTCATCGACGGAAGTGATATGGACTCGTCCAATAATTCCGTACTGGGGCGTCTCCAACAATTAAATATACGCTGAAGAATGTTTTACAGTAATAAACAAAAAGAGATGGTTAGATTACGAATCATTCTATTGTTATAACAATTCTTCTGTTATACATGTATTATTTAGTTTTGTCCAATGACAATGTTTATCTTATAAATTTTTGTCTTGTATTATTAGACTTAGTACATGATTTGCCTTGTATAAACGTGTGAAGTGTTTGGCGTATAGATATTTTATACCTTTTTTTTTGTTATTAAATGTAAGTGATGTTTGGATCATAACTTATTCTACTTTGGTTGAAATTCATTATGGCATATCTTTTTATGCTCTTCGTGTCCCGTGTTTTCGTACAGACAGATCTGTCTGCATAGCTTTTCTTGCAGGCAAACAAGGTGTGGTTCTCTCATATCGTATAGCACAGTGATCTAACAATTTGTTTCTTGAAATGAGTAGCAGGGGCATCGCATGCAGATTTGTTACATTAGCTAGTATTTTTAAATGATCACCTATCTAAATACTAACCAGGCTCGACGCTGCTTAACTTCGGTGATATGACGGGAATCAGTGTCTTCAACGCGACTTGACGCGGTATAACATAAAAGCTTTCTAGCATTCTAATACATTGTACTCATTCAGACAAATCATTATAATGTCATAGCAATTTTTTTGGATAGCAAAACCGCGCAGTTGTATTTCTTTTTTGTGGTAAAGTTAAAGTGAAATCTATTGAGATGAATGGAAACTATTGAAGTTTAAGTCTGTCTATTAATGTTCACGTGACAATCAATGCAAAAATATTTAATTAAAAAGTAATTTCAATCATATAAAACTTTAAAATCTAAACAAAATTTCCTCAGTTGGATATTCAATTCATGAAATAAGAAAAACCTTTACAATTTAAAACTAATAAGAATTGAAGAAGGAAACGATTGTCTGGCGAGGAAATAAAAGAAGAATCGCAATAATTGAAGAAGAAAAGAATCGGTAATGTTGAATCAAAACTCTAATAGAATAAATATAATTTTATTAAGGTCATACGTCTTTCAATTATTCATTAGCTGTGGTGTTCGCCACTTGTTGTGGTCGAGTGTGGTGTTCTATAGAGTGTAGTTATTAAATATAAGAAACAAGATAACAGTATTAAGGGTTAACAAATTGTTGTAATTGTTAGTTCGAATCTCGGCTGTTTCGGAGTCCATAGGGACACATTAATACACGCACAGACACACAGAGAGAAACAAAATTCCATTTAATAATGAGTTTGGATCTAAATTATTTATTAATTTGCAAGCACGACTACCCAAAGCAAATGGCGTGTTTTTTGTCTTGCAAACGCAATGTGGACCCTGAGGAGAGAAGAA
The DNA here is from genome assembly GCA_034780655.1 of Idiosepius hallami. Classification (NCBI taxonomy): domain Eukaryota; kingdom Metazoa; phylum Mollusca; class Cephalopoda; family Idiosepiidae; genus Idiosepius; species Idiosepius hallami. Next base: position 905,289 of record JAUZSX010000007.1, on the reverse strand, counting down.
GGTGAAAGTGAAAAGGTAAGAAGGAGAAGAAAATGAAAGCGATAATACCCCAGACCTCTGTCTGCACTTCCTTTAAAATTTTTCTGACAACTCTTCCACCAACCAGCAGCTAACAGTGAAACACATTCTAATAAATGCAAAAAGCACAAAAAATCGGTAAAAAGTATTTTAAAGCAACAAACATCAGAGACATGTTTAAAAATCAAAACCTCACCAAATTATACAATACCTGAAAGAAGCCAAACTGTTTAAACTTCTCCAAACAAATATCAGCAAAGTATTTTTAAAAGAACTACTCCTGACAAAACAAGGGAAATAAAAATAACCAACAAATGAATAACTACTAAACCAAATTTCATGATAGAAACTTAAGGGAACCAAGCAAACATAAACAAAATAATATTCTGGCATTAAATGACCTCAAAGTGGTTGATTTGCCGTTAAATCCCAACATCAAATTAAATTAAATTAAATCCACAAACGATTGGGCCTTGCAAGCCACATAAATGATGGGTATTTTTTTTTTAATTTGGGATAAGCGATTGACCGGTACTAAGACACAAATCAATGAAACGAACGAAATCAATGAATATTAATAACGATAAATCAAGGCGAAAAGTGATAAAACGATTTGCTGGTTCTGAATCTGATCAACAATTTTCAAATATATTGCAAAATGAAAATAAAATAAAAATTATTAGCCATTGGTGAAAAAAAAAGGAACTGATAAGAAAGAAATTTGTTCTTTTGAAGGTGTTTTCTCGATAAAAAGAAAAAAAAAACTGAACAATAATCTGATCGAAAATATGTGAGTTACATTTTCTTTAAGGTGAGAGTGAATTGTGTATAAGATTGAATTTATTTACGCCTAATATTTCTCACATTTCTCACACACACACACACACACACACACATGCCCACACGCATACACACACAAAAAATACACACAAAAAAATTTAAATGAGTCTACAATAAAAGAGATTTGACAAAAAACATCAATAATGTTCAATATATATATATATATATATATATATATATATATACATATTAATTTGTAGAGTAATAGTGCTTATATTTATAT
>JAUZSX010000007.1:871347-881568 GCA_034780655.1 Idiosepius hallami | reverse complement strand
AAGTGAATGCAATGGTTTCGACTGGGATTTGAACTCGCGTACTACGATTTCCGAGCCCGAGCTTTTACCAATGCTCCGCCGTCGCTGCCCTTAATATAATAATAATAATAATATATATAATAATAATAATTATTATTATTATTATTGTTTGTTTGTTTGTTTGAAAGTTTTGTTTTAATGATTGTAAGTAGTTTTTACTATTTTTTTAGATGTTGTGACCCAAATAGATTGTTTGATTTTTTGGCCTATCAACATCTGAAGAGTAATTTTTAATTTAATGCCAAGGGCTTTATTTTATTTTATTTTTTTGTTTTTGTTAGAAAGTTTTTATTAATGATGCAAGTAAGTATTTTTTCCATCACTTAAACACATCTACATCCATAGCACGTTTATCATCCTTCACTTTTCAACAACTTTTCCAATGATAGAAGAGTACAAAAGTTTGTTCATTTTCGTCTGGCCAATTCCTCAAATTGATCTTTTTTTTTTTTTTAAATCAATTTTTCATACTGAGTATTTCATACTGAGTATTTCATAATGAGTATTTCATAATGAGTATTTCATAATGAGTATTTCAAAACGACATTTATTTTTCAGATTTCTTGAGATGAGGGATGAGGATTGTTAGAACAACGAAAAAATCAGAGAGGAAAAATTTGGGCTCTTTTGCAGAACAAGCAAATGGAGAAATATTTTTCTTGCTTGGGGACTTTGCACCGGTTGTAAGACAGCAATTTGATTAGCTAGCATTAAGGTTTAGTGTTAGGGTTTAGGTTAACACAATTAAGTTCATTTCGTTAGCCGTATAAATTGCTGTCTTTTAACCGGTGCAAAGTCCTCGAGCAAAAACAAAATTCCGGCCAATTTCTCCATTTGCTTGTTCTGCAAAATCGCCAAAATTGGTGGAATTTTTCCTCATTAAGCACATTAATAGGCAGCAAGGGAGAGCATTGGTAAAAGCTTGGACTTTAGAATCATATTAAGCAAGTTCAAATTCCAGTCATCTACCTTTAGTTGCCTCAGGTAGATGGGGCTTGGTAACTGAGGAAAGTAGCTCATCTGTAATATTAATGCAGGAGGATAGTTTCCGGCATTAAATGCCCAGTGACTGCGTGTGTGTGTGTGTGTGTTTTGTCATTGGGTTTTAAGTAAGACTTATCGTTTACAGCGACATATGTCAAGAAAAACAAAAAAAAACAAAACACATCAGAGTAAGGACAGACATTTTGCCCGAGTGGAGAAAGGAGTTGGTTGGGACAAAAACTGTCAAAACAAGACGACGGGGGCAGCAATGATGAACAGAGAGACCAGAGAGATATGAAACGGACTCTCTCGCAGACACACGACGAACAAGGGCTACTATGTCGGTTGTCTGGGTTGGCAGAGAACCTGTTGGTTCCAGTATAAAATAAAGATAATATAATTTTTCTTCTAAGAAAGTTTGTTGTTGGCTTTCTTTTCTAAAATGGTTTGCTGGTGAGGAACACAACGTGAAGAAAGGAACCGTCATGAAAAAGTCAGAACGTTACACTTTTAGATGCTTCTAATGCAGTTATTTATGTGGCATTTAATATATGTCTTTAACCTGTAAATATTCTTCCTTTTTCTTTTAATCAAACTAAATAAATTCTATTGGACTATTACTGGCAATTTAAAATCCATGAGCCAGCCATCTGTCTACCTGTTGTATGCCATGAGGCGATATCAGCATCTGAGCAAGAGAATCATATCACTAACAGCCAACATTCTTTGTATGGACATGAGAGGGCTCCCCAGCGCCTGAAATCCTGCAAGAGCTTCATCTGAGTCACAGGGCTGGGGCACTCTTTGGTAGCCTCCTTCCTTCCCAGTGATGGAATAAGTCCATCAAGAACCTGGACAATAATTCTTTGCCCAAGCCCTTAGAAGAGCTACCGGCCGGGTCAAAACTTCGCTGCAAGGAGTGGGTGACACTAAACCATGCTTGGATCAAGGTAGCAAAGACCCAAGATAATCTCTCGAGGTGTGGATTTGTGCAGGACGCAGTACATCCATTCGGTGTCAAAAATAGTAATCATTATCACAAACAGTAAATAAAGAGGAAGAAATTACTTCCCTTAATTGTTATTTGCTCTCTTTGTGCGGAAACCTTTAGATTTTTGTTTATTGCGTGTTTTAAAAATTTTCAATTAATTTCTATGGATTCTGCTTGTGAATGTAATAATGCTAAGAACATAATCCTCCCTTAATTATTGCTTACTTTATTGATAAGAATACAATTTAATTGAATGTGCTGAAATATATCAGATATTAAGAAATTAGAACTTTGAATTGAAATTGTAAAACAGAAATTTCATTTATCTTATGTTATGTTGAGAAAGTGTGTTAAGAATTCTTTTAAGATTTAGTTTATGCGTGGGTTTGTGTGTATTGAAAAGTTTTCCAATGTTTCGCAAATGTTTTCATGAGAAAAATACTAAATCTTAAAATATTGCCTTTTTAAATGTTTTAAAGATTGAAGACAAATACAGAGTGCCCAAAAAGTCACTGTGCACTATAGATATATAGAAATTTAAATTAACTCATAAATAGTAAATTTTATTATAAAACATTTAGACAATACCTAAAAATATTTACAGTATCTTAAAGGACTTAAAGTCTTTTCAACATTTTTGATTTTAAAATTAGTTTCGCAATTCATTGAAAGATATAATGGGGCCTAACATCAGTGAGTAGGGCGAATGTACAAGTAAAATCATAGAGAGGAAGGCCCCGAAACAGTACACATTCTCTCCTGATGACCCCAAGATTTGTATAGTTGATTATTTGAACTTTTACGAGTTGGATTGCCCAAAGACCATCATAGAAATTATTACATTTGAATTAATTTTACAGTCATCATCTATCATATTGGTTAGTGATGTGTGTAGTGAAACAATTGGTTTCCTTAAAAGGAGTAGTAGGGGCCCCGAGTGCAGGTTTGTTACACTCCTAGTACAGTACCTGGTATTCTTTAAAGAGTCACCCTTAACTAGTAACCAGACTTAACATTGCTTAACTTTGGATATCTAACGGGAACCAGTGTCTCCAACCTGACTTGACCGTTCTAATTTTACAGTAATTTTCTTTCTAAAAGAAATGCTGGAAACGCCACTTATTTAGCATTTGGACATTTTTTTTTTACTGCACAGTAACTTTTTGAACAACTCTTTTTCTTTGACTGAAATTGACAATTGGATTTTTTGATAAATGATTGATTGTTGCTTTTGATCTGTTTTTTTTTTTTTTTTCATTTTACTAATTCATTCTTTTTTCTTTCTTTTCTTTCCTTTATCTTTTCTCTTGCTGTCAACCCGATCACCACCTCGTGCTCTGCCTGACTCAATGTTGTGGCCAACAGGAAGGTCTCCTAATGAACATCAACAACAAGTATTGATAGGGACACCAACACATGATAGATGACAACACGAGAATGACCCACAGGCACATAGTGCCAGTGTGAGTCATGAGAGGTCACCTACACATGAGAAACCTGCACATCTATCCATGCAGCCACCTAGCCATGCTACAGGATATAATGCAAGACAGGTATCAGTCGACAGCCGTCATCATAGCTGCAGTAGCAGTAGTAGTTGCAGTATATAGGAACTTCTATATTGGCAACCGCTTGATGAAGCAAAAAAAAATCTCTTGTAACATCAGAACACAAGTTGCTTAAAAACATTGACAATTTTTTTTTAACAGAAAACTTGTTAGAAAATTTAAAACTGTTTTTTCCAGTTTTTGGGTTATTATAATTCTTTTTTTCTTCTAATATTCAAATTCTAATAATCTAGAAAATTAAGTTAGATTTCACAACTTAATTACATCTGATAAATAATCTTTAACCAGATTAATCAGTTTTTTAGAAAAATTAAATTTTTAGATACACTCATAGTTATCGATATTTTGATTATTATGATTAATGATATTATTTTTGATGACATAAAGGTTTAATGATTTGATAAAAATACTGCAATCTCTAAACATTCCGCTGCCAACAAATAAACTTGGAAATGCCAAATCAATGACAAATTCATTAATGAAAATTCCATTATCATAAGTTCTTTTTTGAGAAATTTCCATTTGCTTAAAAATCATTCAGTAAAAAAAGTACTTATAAATTCGCTCTGTAATTTGAGTTATTGACTATTTAATGTCAGATAAATCAAAAAGCAGATTCTTTTTTTCTTTCTGCTTATCTCTGTTTTAATTATTGTTACCAACCTTTAAAGCCATGTCCAAAGGAATGAATTTTGAACTTGTTGCTTTTAAGAACCAAGTTTTTAACTATTCAAGCAACAAATACTGCCAATTTATCAATTCTACAAAAGAATATACTTTCCCATTCTTTGTTGAACTTATGAAATATTTGTTGATAAGCAGCAATTGCGGTTTTAAATTTTTTCAATCATGTAAAATGTCAATCTTTTATGAAGTATTTTTGTATATTAATCAATTTTTACTGAATTACTTCTTCATGTATACTTTTAAAAGTGTACCTCAGTTATCTATAAATATATTAATCATAGATATTTATTAATCTTCACATTATATTAAAGTATTTACTGATTATAAATATATACATAATTTACTTTAAAGTATAGACAAAGCAACTTAGACGCATCTGTATGTGTTTAAACAACCTATACTCTTATACAAACATGATGGTTTGTAAGCAGAGCACTATATACGTATATCTAAAAGAACACTTATGTGTAACATGGATAGATATGTCAAAAATTATAATGGTGTGTGTATGTGTATAACCATCTGTAGATGCTGACATATGACACCAATTAAAATGTGTAAAGCTACAACAAGAGCTCTTATTATGTGGGTCATACAGTGTTGCTTACCACTTGAAATTGAATTTTAAATATGAAAAACCAGTTTTTTTCAAAAACCCTGATATAAAATGATGATTTATTTGAAAGAACTGGATTAAAATGATTTTTTAAAATTCCCAAAAGCATAATAATAACACAAACAAAACCCCTTACCTGTGGTAATAAGCTATTACTTGAGTATACCCTCCACTGAAAGACTTTAAAATAAAAAAGGAAAGAAAAACATTTATTATCAGTAAATGATGCTTGAAAAAATGAACTACCCACAACCTCTACTACTATCACCAAACTCATATCACAGTTTGTACATTTAAACATTTTTTATAACCAAAAACTAAATTTAAACTAAAAAATGTTTCAGGGGAATGTTTCTATAAGTTCAAGTGGGCTTGTTTTGGTAAAAAAGAAGAAAAACATTAAAATAGTCCCCATCATTATTAATTGTAAAGGAAGAAAAAAGAAACAGAAAGAACAAAGATAATTCCAGTTCAACATTATTTTCCCTAAGAATAATTAAAAATATCTTTGAAATATTTCCAAAAAATTCCAATAAAGTGACAATAAGAGAGGAGTTTAAATTAATATTTTACTACCCAAGACAAGAAAAAAAAAAGAAAACAAGGAAAAGCACCCCCCGAAAATTTATGGATTCAAATGATTTTTTTTTTAATTCCCAAAAGCATAATGAATGATACTAAAATGAATAATACTGGTGAATAATACTGGTGAATAATACTGGTGAAAAATATTTCTAACAAATGTAAATGAGAGTTTAAAAACTAAAATAAAACTATTCCAAGAGTTAAAAGAGAAGTTGAACATTCTACAAAATGATAAATATTTATCAAAACATCATTTATATCAATTATTAATGAACACACAGAGACATATATGTACATATTAATGATGTACACATACATATATATGCTCATGTGTGTGTGTATAAATATTTAAATATATATATGTATAAATATAAATATATATATATATATATAAATATATATATATATTTACATATATTTAGATATATAATATGTAAATATGTGTATATAAATATTTATATTCATAAACACTTATGTATATGTATTTATATATAGATATAAACTTGTATTTATGTAGATTCACAACTAGATATCAATGAAAGATAATTTAACTCTACATATTCGTATGTTGAGATGCCTATCAAAGAAAATGCAAACTAAATGTTGACTATCTCACAGGATGATCTAGTTCTGATATTTAAAAAAATCATTGAGAACTTATCAAAGTTGCTCCTTACAAAGTTTGCTAATGGTATAATTATAATTATACTTATTATTAATTGTATAAAAAAAATAATAATGGTATATTACCAGTGCATGGATATTACAATGATAATAATAATGACTAGCAGAACCCATGGAAATTCCATAGTAGTTGGAACATTTCTAAAACACACAATGAAATAAAACAAATATAAAATGATTTCCGTAAACAAAGACTGAATAATAAAAGAAAGTTAATAAAAGGGAAGTTTTTTAAAAATTAAAAACTTACAAATTCCTTTTAACAACATGACTTTTATTCTAATTATGAAATAAAACAGAAAACTTGAAACCATAAACAGCCATTTTGAAAATATTTTGCGCATAAAATGGTTTTTAATAATTTTTAACTGATAATGATCGAATATAAAGGGAGATAATTTGTTCCTCACTAATTACTGTTCGTGATGATGATTGTAATTTTTGCCTACAGACGGATGTACAAGTAAATTAATATTTAGATTATTTCTGGAATACAACAAACAGAAACAAAAAACAAATATGACTGAACTTAGCCATTATTACTTTATATTTTCTAAGAGATAATTAAAACACATTTAATTAATCTACTTATAATTTGAATCAATGTGAAAAGCAAAGATGATAATAATAATAATTCAAATATTATTTTGTATATATTTCTTTGATTCAGAATATTTTGAATTTTGAATTGAATAAAAATTGATTAAAATTTTTTTTCAAAACATATGATCACAGAGAAAGAAAAATTACACGGGCTATCTTTGAGAAATAAAAGATGAAGATTTAATGAATGACAGAAATATTATTATTATTATTATTATTATTATAATTATTATTATTATTATCATCAGTAATGACCATTGTATAAAAATATTATTTCTCAAGCAAACAAATTGGCCTTTAAAATTATCCTCTCAAACAACAATTAACTCCTCTTTACTCTGAATCTATTCTTGTCTTGGTGCTTTGTTACCTTATTTAATAAGAAAAAAAAGTTGTTTCAAGTAAATGATTATTCATTTAAAATATCTGGGAAAAATTATAGGGATAAAATGATTGAAGAATATGCGTCAGTTGAACATTAAATAAATACTTTTAAAAAAATTGGATGTTTCAATGGAAATACTCAACAAAAAACAAAAAATCTCAAAGCAAAATGAAGCCATAAATAGAGCAAGCATTCAAGTCAGGTAAATGTTATGCTAAAATTGAATTTCCTGGTGATATATTGATCAGAAGAATCTATAATTGGTATGGTATTGATGGATGATGACGATAAAAGCCCTCAAAATTATTATTCTTAAAATTCTTGGTGACGATGCATATTCTTCTTGTTTTTTTTTTTAATTTTTTTTTATGAAAATATATTTTAAAGGTGATGAAATAGAAGAAAAAATATGTATTGGGTTAAATTAAAAATCAAATATTTCTTGAAAGATCTTTTCAGTGTTTGTATCTTAAAATCTAAAATAATAATTAAATTATTTGCATATTTTTTATATTAAATCACAAAAGCCATGGCAGAAGTGATAATGAAAGTACTCTCAAATTCAACAGCAACTAATAAGGATGAGATATGTATTATGCTGTTATGTCACTTTAGGTAAACAAACAATATATCTTATTTAGTTTTAGGATTAGGGTTTTATTTGGGGTTTTTTTTTGGGGGGGGTTCTAAAAGTCTTTGATCCCACCTGTCTTCATTCTGCTTTCTGATTGGCTGATATTTCAGCCACCCTGTATAAAACCAAATGAATTGATATAATCATACACTAAACAAAGGGAGAGGAAGGAAGAAAAGAAGGAAAGAAGTGTCAGTAGATCAAAAATAATTTAATAAAAAGTTTCCAATTTTATTCGGTTTTGGGGTAAGGGTTTTGTTTTTGTTTTTTTTTATTTTTTGGGGGGAGGGGTTATATATTTTTTTTTTGATAAAGTCTTCAATTTTATTTAGTTTTACGGTTTCGTAAAGGATTTTTTAAAAAAATTTTTGGTTTGATTATTTTCTTGTTTCAAAATTTTCCAATTTCATTTGTTGTTTTTTTTTTTTGTGTTAGGCTGAAAAAAAAAACAAATAACAAATATAACCATAACACTAAGACTAAATAAAATATATTTATTTCCCTAATTTACCTAACAGCAAATACCTCAACTCATCCTTTTAGTGGCTTGTGGGTTCGAGAGTCAGATCTTCGCGGATTTGCTACTTCTGCCAAAACAACTAACAAAGACGGAAAAAGATAATGAATGGAAATATCTAATGATCGAAAAACTGAAAATAAGAAATAAAGAAAGAAATTTGGTTCAATTTAGAATAAAGATTTTTAAAAATGGGGAGTTTATAACAACAAAAAATAAAATGTAATAAAAAGGAAGACTAAAAAAAAAAAACTATATAATTAATATTCCCTTCCCATCACTCAAAAATGAAAAGAAAGAAATGCAATCACAGCATATCTCATCTTTCTATTCATTTCACACTAAACGATAAGCAAAATAAAATGATTTGAAAAAAAAAAAAACAAATTATTCCCATCCTCTTCTATCCTGAGAGATACTTTTTTTTTCTCTTTCCTGAATGAAAAAAAAAAGACATTTTTTTTGTTCATTGGTACACATTCAAACTTACAAAAAAAATATACATATATATATACACGTAAAAATATTTTCCTTTTGTTTGTATCATTTTAAAAAAAAAATAATTTTTCATTCATTTCTTTTATAATTTGTTGTTATTTTTAACTTTTTTTTTCTTTTAGGGTTTCTTTAAATTTTTTGAAAAAAACCTAAAGAAAGCAAAAGAGAAATTGAAAACAGACCATCATTCATTCATCTTTGCATGTATGAAAAATATATAAGAAAAACATTAACAGAATAATGATATCTGTAAAAATCACTAATGACTGTTGATTCTAAAATGGAATTAATTACTGAATGATACTCAAAAGTACAACATACCATTGGGTACAATAAAATTAGGCAAAGCATTATTCATGCAGAATGAACAAGATTAAATTCACTTGAAAATATTAATTTAAGTAATAAGATTTCTTAAAATTATAGTTGATAACCACGCAGGCGAGAAACTGACAGTTGCCGAAGGGTGTTGACTGTGGTTATGCTTAACTAATATATATATATATATACACATATATATATATATACATATATATATATATATACTAGATAAGTGTAGACACGGAGTCAACGGGGATCGACAACTGTCAGTTTCTCGCTATGTGTTCGTCAGGTCAAAACCTGTATATATATATATATATATATATATATATATATGAAAACCTGTATACATATTTATTTACATATATAGTTTGTATAGATGTATGAAATATGCGTAAGCGTATGTCTATATTTACCTTTCTATATATATATATACATGTATATATGTGTTTCTCTAGGAGAGAGAGAGAGAAAGAATGTAGGATCAAAAGAACATGAAAGCAAAACAATGAGGGAGAAGACGAGGGAGAATCAGATAAGTAAATACAAATGTCTATCAGAGTCTAGAGATACCATTTAGCATAGCCAAAGGTCATGGTTTAATGAGAATGAGACCTAGAGCTACAAACCCTGCCATAAACAACTTATTCATCATTAGATATTCTGTTGCTATAGGTTTTGAATTAATGTTTTTGATAATTATATTTGTAATGATAAAATTTGTGGAAGAAATAAAACGTTTCTTACAAATATCTTCATTCAAACAATAGATTCATATACATGGTTTTAAACAGTAATATATACCTAACATTTCTAATAGTAGTTTTATAATGATCGTACGATTGTTTTTATTACTATTTTGTATGGGTTTTGTATATATATATATATATATATATATATGTATATATATAAAATGTATTTTTGCAATCTGTAGACAAGCTTGTTTTGGAGTTCACTCCTCGTCAGTACAACTACGCAAACACCCGGATCGCCTTTAGCCAGAATCGAAACTCTACCGACATAGTGCCGGTTGAGTACCGTATCCGTTTGGCCACCAGCTCACCGAGTAAATTGTAATTCAAACCACTATATGAACCCCCGAGAAAGTG
>JAUZSX010000007.1:816358-832828 GCA_034780655.1 Idiosepius hallami | reverse complement strand
CAAAAACGTCATTTTTTCTATGACGTTTAAATTCATTTTTTCTTTTCTTTATTCATTTTTTGTATAAAACAAAAAACTTATTTCAATGAAATCGAAAAATAGCAAATTATTGAAAATGTAGTTTACAAAAAAAATATTAGGAGCCGTTAACACTTTAAACCCTAAATAACCAATATATCGGCCCTGGCGACTTAAGGCTAAAGAAGACATACACCCAACGATATTTTAACCTCCACATTCGGACCATGATTTAATAATATTACCAAGTAGTCATTCGGAGCCGTTATATCAAAAAATTATATTAGGGTCGAAATGTCTGTGTCTAATTTTGCCTTTCATTACTAAGGCGGATATATTGGTCCCTTATGGTCGAAAGGGTTATGGTCACTAGCATCCTCAGGCCCTACACTTCGATAAAAAAAATTAATTATTTTATATTAAAAATAAAATAAAAGCTGTTTTTAAAGTTTGTTAAAATTTTCTTTTAATTTGAAAAATGTAATCATCGTATTATTAAATGGATAGATATATATAAAGGGCCAACAACCAACAGTCATATCAATCACGTTTATTGGATTTATTAGATGTTGCTATAATTTTTCAACACTGATTGACCCAACGTGTCACGGTTTGGCTAGTTAGATATAGAATTAAAATTGAAAACTATGAACTCAAATGAAATCATCTTGCCTAAGTTTATAATTTATGTTAAATTAAGGTTTGAGAATTTGAACAAGGACAACTGATATGGCTTATTTTTCTTCTTTCTTTCTTTATAGGTCTGGTGCATGTTGGGGATGAAATTTGTGAAGTAAATGGGACAAATGTTCAGGGTTGTGACCCTAAAGAAGTTGTACAGTTGTTAGTAAGTGAAAATTTTTATATATACCTAGGTATAGCTAAGATAAGCTCTTAGTTATATCTGTAAAAAGTAGATGCAATCTTTCTTTTCCTGCAATTTCTTACTTTTAATTCTTCAAAATATAAATTTGATGGATTTTGTAAACCTGTTTTGTGTATGTATTACACTAGTTTTTTTCTAATTCATATTCTTTTAAAAAGGATATACAATAATAGTTAATATTGAGAAATATTAATATTTGTATAATAATATATAATTATTGTGATTTCTACTATGAAGGGCATTCCAAAAGTAACATCACCTATCTTTTAAGTAATTTTTAAAAGTTAAAGAGGTAAAAAGTGGTGCCATAAAAACGAGTAACCTTTTGTACTCCAGAATTTATTTTTCTACTTATTTAACACCATTCTCGGTGTAATTTTGCCAGTGATGATCAAGGCAGACCAATTTTAGACTGGTGACAGATGTGCTTGTCACTTGCATCTCTGTCACCATTTTTGAAATCTGTCATCAACTGCATCAATATCCTAATCATTCAATAGGTGCCAGTGACTGCTGATTGGTTCAAATTTTTCTGCATCGAGGAATTCATTGATGTATCTCTGCTTCTGACACATGTCCATAACTTGAGTTGCTTTCTTAGAGTCTCACATTGTCAATAGATGCAACATAGCGATGAAACTTTCAGGTCATGAGAGCATAAGTTCAGTCAATATAACAATGAAATTTTCTATCTACTCCGATCCTTTCGGGTGGAATTTAAGAATGAATAGGCAGCATTATTTTTTTTGAATGACTCATATTTCTCGCAACAACTAAACAATTTTTACCACTCCGATTAAAATGAAGACTAAATGAAAAATATTAAATTTTCGTTTTTTTCAATGTTGAGATAAAGCTGCTCAGTAAGAGTCTTGTTGCAATATTCTTCAAATTTTACTGTTAAAGAAAAGCATTTTTGATCTCGAAAAGTATTATGTAAAACATTCCTAATTTTGGAGTCATCAAATTTAGATGAAGTTCAATGCTGAGTATTTGTCTTATAGAATATTAGACTATTAGCCAATTGTTTTTTTTAATCATAAGTTTGATAGAAAAGCATCATTAATGATATTTATAAGATACATTTTTCATCTCCCAAAATAATATTAATAAATAAATGCTTCATTGGTTTTTATTGCTATACTTTTTCAACTTTTATTCTGGAAATTCTTTTCTAATGTATCTTACTTTCTTAATATTTCAGGCAAAATTTAGTGGTCCTGTTACTTTAAAACTTTTCCCAGCTGACAATAATAAGGGAATCATAAGAGAAAGTAAGGTATGAATCATTTTTTTTTCTAAATTTAATTTTGCTAAGCTATTTTTTTTCCAGTTTGATTTTTTTTAGTTTCAGATTTGATTCTCACCCAATCCTAATTGCTAACATAATCAAACCCCATGATTACATTACATATTTAGAAAAACACCTTATAGAAATGTAAAATTATTTTTTTTATATTTGTGCATTCTCAATATATTTTTTAAATACTTAACAGTCTATTTATATGTGGCACACTTTCACAAAATCTAAAATAAAATCATTTAGATTTAGGGTCTAAAATGAAAGTGAAAATAAAGGTTTCACTAAGATTCAGCTTAACTAATATGGGTCCAAAGTTTAAGTAATTATTCAAATGAAAAGTTTTTTACTTATTATCTTTAATGGATTTGCAAATGAGTTTTACATCTTTAGAATCTTAAAATAAGTTTATTTTAGATCAATGATTTATTTATTGATACAATTTTATTTGGGTGATAAAAAGGATTTTGAATTTGGGAGTTTTTTTTTAATTTCTACAAGTATTGCCTAACTTTGCTCAGTTGACGGGGACTTGCCACTAAGGTAATTAAGGAAGCCAATTATATAGGAAAATATTTAATTCTTTATTATACTAAATTCATTCCTAACCCTTTTTTAAACTAAATTAATTTTCTCTTAGGTAGTTAAGCCTATTGTCTAGAAAGGCAGTACTGCAAATCTTAGTGGTCTAATTTACATATATTTTTTAATGATTATGGTAATTTCATTTTCTGAAGAGCTCTACATATAAACAGAATGTTTTTTTTAGATAATGTATGAGTTACAAGATGTAGGGTTCCATACAACAACATTCTAAGTTTTATACTATAAGACATAATTCATTTAGCAAAACCATAAATTCTATGTTTTAGTTAACTTTAAAATCTATTTTTGTATCAATTTTTATGGGAACACATGCATTTTAATGTGATAGTATCATGTAATTTACATGGGTCAAGATAAACTTGTTAGACTTTTTTTCACAATCTTATCTTTAAAATGGCCACTAATAAATCTCACATCTTTAGAACCTTAGATTAAATTAATTTTAAAGTCTAATCGACTCATTTTCAGATGAGAATTCTTGATTTTAAATGAATTTATTTGAAAGTTCTAAAGTGTTGTTAAAGTTATTAGAACCCATAAAATGTTGTCAGAGTTATTAGGGCCCCACTAAAGAAGATATTTAAAAAAAAAAAAAAAAAAGTTTAACAGGCCAACAAAACATATGACACTCATTGGCATGTAGGTAGGTATTGTCATTATTAATTTAAGTAGTTTTAGAATATTTTTTCCCTCTTTGTATTATTTTTATTTCATCTTAAATTCTTGCACTATGTTTCTTAATGGATCCAGCTGCTAATCAATATTTGTTATGTATCTTATTAAATTTAAAAAAAAAACAAAAAAAATCAGTATTATTTGTTATAAACCAACCTATTATATAAATCATTGAAAAAAAACTCTTAAAATGAAATTTATTATTAAATTGTTGAAACTTTCTCTTTTTTTCTTTTTGTAGATTCATTTAATCCTTTATTTATCCAAATGTCTTCTTATTTTGTCCTTTCCTTTTTCAACTTTTTTTATTCACTTTGCACTCTTCACTTACACTTGGTTGTTACCATGGTTATTTCCAGACTTACTTTCGTACCCCACAGATTCGACTTAGAGCTTTATTTGACTACGACCCATTTGATGACCCCATAATCCCATGCCCAGAAGCAGGACTTTCTTTCCAGAAAGGAGATGTTCTCCAGATTGTCAGCCAAGAAGACCCTTTGTGGTGGCAGGCTCGCAAAGAAGGAGACAGTAACTTACGAGCAGGACTTATCCCTGGGAAGCAACTGCAAGAAAGGTGCACACATTTTTCTTTCTAAACGATGTTTTTTTTTTTTTTACTTAAGTTTTTTTGTTAACTTCTCATCTGTGTGTGTGTGTGTGTGTGTGGAAAGGATTTCTTCACTTTATTGTTTTCATTGCATTGTAAAGAACTGAATTTAAAAAGTACTGAAATATACTTGAACTTGCAAAACTAGTCTATCACTGATTTTCCCCATCTTTTTCATTGTTTATCAAATGACTTTAAAAAGTTCTCATTTATTATACCTTTATAACAACAATTATTTGTTTTGTCAACTCTAGTGAGATATGAATTTAGTTGAGAAACTCGCAGTTGTCATATGTTATATTCATACATTTCTAAACTTAGACATACATTTGTTTTTTAGTCTATATTACCTTCTCTTTAAGATATCAAGTTCTAATATAATAAGATGAAAATTAATTTTTTATTTTCATTAATTCATAAACGTTATTTTATGGCTATTTATGATTTTTCATTGTTATTCTGAGGTAATAAAATCATACATCGTACACCAAACTCTATACAAACAAAGATGATTAGGAATTGTGTTATGGTTTTCTCTATTGTATTTTCTTTTGCTACATAAATTTAATCATCCATTTATAGAAAAAAAAAACCTTGATTAATTTTTATTAATAGTGAAACTATTGAAACATACAACAAATTTGTGCCCTAGAATTTTTTTTATATAGTTGGCACCATTATCAATGCAATTAACAATCTCATTCATTTTCGCATCCATAGCACACTTTGTCACTCACAGATCTGTCACCACTCTGAAATCAATGGACTTTTCTCCTGTGATGACATCAATTGCATCGGCATCATAAACATTCAACAAATTCTGTTGAAAATTAATCAGTTTAACTTTTTCTGCTTGAAAGAATTTGATGATACATTTTTGCTTCTGATGCACGTCCATGATAGGGGTAATGCCTAAGTAATAAGTAATTAAAACAATGTAATTTGTAATCGCCTCTGATCCATTTATGCAGAACAATAAGAAAATAAGAAGTAAACTTGTAGTTTTTTGGGTTTTTTTAAATTAAAGTTCTAACTACTAAAGTTTCTGTCAAGTGAGGCTCACATCTTTACATTGAGATAGCATTTTCAGTCTTCTATTTTCTCAGACTTAAGTTACACTTGTCAGATTAGAGTGCTGGGTTCCTGCTTTCTATTCATGCAAAGAAATCTTTTATAGGAGTGCTCATTCTCAATTGTGGAAGAACTATCATATATATATATATATATATATATAATGTGTGTATGTATGTGTGTGTATTATTTGTCTTGACTTTCTCACTAAGGCTTTTTATCAATGAAACTTAGTTTTATTTCTCTATATATCTTAGATATAACAAAAAAATAAGAGAAAGTTACATTACTTTATATTCTATATAAAAAAAACTATATCTTGAACAATTATGTATATTTTGCGATATAGTTTTAAACACGGATATGTTAACTGATGAGGAACCAAAGTATTTACATCAACTTACAATCAGAGCATTATATCACTTTTCTTATTCTAAAAATATTTTCCATTGTGGATATTAACTAAGTCTTTATTTAGATCAGTCCCAGATTTTAGAACAATTTATTCTAGTGATTTATATTTTCTTTTTGCTCAATATCATTCGGGGAAAATCATTATAGATTTTCTCTTGAAAAACAACTGAATGGTAAATAGGTTTTCAAATCCTCGATTCTCTGAGATTTTACCATCTTGGCAATAAAGCTTTTATGTTTCCACAATGTTTCAGACGCACTTCATCTCTACTCAACGGTTTAAGGTAGGTGCAATCATATTGAAAGTCTGATGTGATCTTTATGTTGTCTCCCAAAACTCACAAATTCCCTTGGATGCCATCACCTTTGACCTTTTTTAATTATTCAGACTCCCAGTTTTCCATCTTCTTCCATTTTTTGGTTTTCATCAACTCTCATGTTTGTTGGTTTGTTTGTTTCTTTGTTTTGTTTTGTTTTTTCTAAGTGTTTCTAAATATTCAGGTGAACAGAGAAGTTTAAACATTTTAAAGAGTTTATTTATTTTAAATATTCATTCTATTATAAAATTAGTCAAATTTTCCTTGAGGATGAAGTGATCTGATATACGTAACTCACTGTAAAGCTTGAACTTATCACAAATATAATACAATTGTTAAATATACTTTAATGTTTTATAACAATAAAATGTTTTATTATAATGAATAAATATATATTTTTTTTAAAAGCAAATTTGTTAACCTGCTGACTCTTAATCTTTACTTAAGGGAAATGATACTAAGAAAATTTTGACAGTGCTTGATGAAACAATCATGATAATACTAGATGCTAGATGTACTTCACAATATTTATATAAATTGTCCTTGTTGCTTGATCTCAATTCAAATCATAAATATTTCAGGTTTTATTTCCAGCACTTATTGATTTATAGGAAGAGAATATTTTGGAAGAAATTTTTAAAAACCATTTTTAATTCAAGATTAAGTTTTTATCTTTAATCATTTTTGTTGATGATTAAAAACCAAAAAGTAATCTTTACATTAAATATCTGTTGAAAAAAAATATCAAATAATTACTGTTATAAATGATTGGAAGAAGGTTTCATAATTAATTAGATATAAACACTTTATAATTAGTGGAATATAGATTTATAGTGGTTGAAAACTGAAAATATTTTAGTATAAATCAAGACAAAGAACAATCACTTTTTTTTTCAATAGTTAAAACTATGTTCTCTGTCAGTTTAATGAGGACAATTCAGTCATCCCGAGTTTTAGGGGACTGTGGATGCACAGATAATTGGTGAAGCCTATTTTTACCGCAAATTTTTTATTGTCAGTGTGGACAGAAAATAGCCCAGCAGCAGGATTCTTGTTAACATTATTCAACTTTAGAAATCTTGCAGGATTTGTCTCCCCTGTAGACAGCAGCTCATCATCTGACTCTTCCCTCAGCTATTGACTGGCATATAGTGTGTCAGATATTAAGTAGATTTTTTGGCAGTTGGTGGTCTTTCATGCAACCTGTCTAGTGAAGCAGCAATTGCACCAAGATGAGTTCAGCCAAGTTCACTCAATTCAACACCTCTATGTGCAAAATCTTGTCTATTGAAAGAGGTTCATTTTCTTTGCAATGTACTTATAGACCATCTATGTTTTATAGCCATAAAGCAATGTAATATAATAACTATATGGCCCAGTACATCTTGACCTTGTTGAATCTACTCAAAGTGACACTAGCTTTTGCAAGTCTATCATTCACCTCAACACCAAATGAAGATTTCCACTATATTAAGTCACTGCCCATTGGTAATGTTTGATGGCAATACTTGGCTCAATACACAACTGGCTTGGGGCTGATTGAAGAATCACTTCCATTTTCTTTGTCTTGATTTTCAGGCTAAAGTTTTTGTAAGTAGCAGAGAACTTGACAATAATGTGCTGAGGTAACATTAATGGTAGTTTCCACCAAAAGAAACTTAGGATGACCATTTTAATTTTATTACTCATAATTTCCCAAATAATAATTTTGATTTTTAATGTTTTCAATTCTCTTAAGAATAAATAGATTAATTAATTCAGGTTTTTTAGCATGTACACCTTTTACAATAAATCTAATATCATGAATTCCACTCAATATTAACGATGGTTCCCTCATATTTTCTGTTTTTCAGAATTAGTATGATAACCATCAATTATTATATACTTTTTGAATACTCTGTTGCACTATAGTGTGTTGAAGAAAATATCTCTTCAATATATTTTTTATGAATTCATAGCATGACCAAATATAGCAGAATATGCTTAACTATCTAAACAATGTACAAAAGTAATTATCTTATTTGTAAAGTGTCTTGATTTATACTATTATAATAAATCTAGAAATAAAATATAAATTCATAATTTCTATTTTTCTGGGAAAATGAGAATATCAAATACAATGTTATATATACAATATATAAACATTTTTACGGTATGATTTGTAAGATATTCTTTTTATTTTTTTTAATTTCAATCAGATCAAATTGAATTCTAGAGCTCAAGACAAATATATTTGCTTATTTTCATGTTTTCCTTTATGGATAAGAAAAATTAGGTGGTTTATAATCATTTATCTTCTGAATAGTTTCTGTTTACTGATTATACTTCATGCAATTGCATATAATTTGAATTTTTATTTTGTCTTATTTCTTTCATTCATACTTAATCTAGTTTTGTTGCAACACACTTCAGCTATCTATCTATCTATCTATCTATCTATATATATATATATATATATATATATAATGTTGATATGGATCAATCTGTTGATGTTTCCTTGCTCGAATTTACAGTTAGAGTGCTCAATATCGATGATAGAGCATGTATAGTAAAAGGTAAAAAGTAAAAGGGTAAAATCCTAACAGAAAATGGCATGAGTGTGAAACTGACAGTTACCAGCGGCTGCCGTTTTCCTGGTTTGGATTTTACCCTTTTACTATATATATAGTTGGTTTTAATGTTATTTTATAATTCATAGTTATATTATGAGAACAAATGAATCTATCTTTACTAATTTAGAATTTGGTTTTAATTTAATCTCTTCACAGATGAGCAAATCATTAAGATATTTGCATAAGTCAAAGAATATGGTATTAAAAAAAAGTAACTATAGTGAAATAAATGATTAGTAATGGTGAGGTGGTAATAATTGTTGAGACATATCTAATAAAGAATACATACACATTTTAGAAGATTTTACATTCTCTTGTAAACCTTCATTTAAAAAAGGGATTTCTAATTTACAATATTTCAATATATTTTACTTTTTACCTACATATGACAAATTCAATTCAAGTTCAATCAAATCTACTGAAGTTCAGTTTCCACTCTATTTTTTAAGGACATTCTGTATTTGGACCATGTCTGCATGCAAATCAATAATTTGTTTTTTGAAAACATCAGAAATTATTCATCTTTCTATTTGCCTTGCCTAGATTTCATGGAAGTTTTTCTTCTTTCTCTCTTTCTTGGTCTCTCTGCTATTAGATTTTTGAATTTGTATCTAATGTAATTCATGCATGACTAGAATATATGTATGAACTATGGTTTAAAGTCACCAGTTTTGTTAAAATGTTATTCATAATAATAAAAAAATAAATTTATTGTAAAATCAGTTCATTTTGGTACCCTTTATAAGTTTAGTTTTTTACTTATTTTAGTACTAGTAGGAAGTGTTGATTGCATTAATAAAGAAAAAACTTATTTTGATTTGATAAGCTGTCTAATTTTAGAATAAAAGGAGGAAAATAACCCAGTTTAAGAAATCTTGGGATTCATCAATACTTGATTCCATACTTATTAAATGTCAATCTAGTGATATATCCTCACATTTAAATTTTCAATCTACCTTTCTTAACATCTATCTAAAATATAGCATTGATTGCTTTTTACTGACTATATAACAAGAGGTCTAATATTTGTTACTAGGGGATTTTGACTGGATTACTGATAAAATACTGATATAGAAACTACTATATAAAATAGGCAATGATGAATTAAAGAGATTTAGAAATTAATAATGTCTAGATAATGTTTTTAAAAATAACTCACTTGTTGAGTAATACAAAATCCATATCAAATCTCTCTTAAAAAGAAAAGAAAAAAGGTTTTTCTTATAATTACAACCATAATCATTTACTTTTATGATTAGGTTATTTATTTCTTATTTTTCACTTCTAGACAAAGAGTTGTAATGTCAAACAATTAGAAGAAAATTTTATGTCATTTCATTTATTTTATCAAAAGATTGATCAAATAATTCTTATTATTCTTATACATTGACTCTATCCTGTTTTATCAAAACCATTAGATAATCATGAATAGTAAAGAATACTATTATAATAACTGTTATTAATTTCTTTTTTTTTCTTTTGTTTTTTTTACACTTATAGATATATGTGCAAATATGAAAAAAGGAAACAATTATTTTGATGTAATACAGAATTGTTATTAAGTTTTTCAAGCAAGCGAAATAGTAATTTCCAGCTTAGGAGAACCTTTGAGTTTGATCTTCATAGAGCCCTAAATTTAATCATTCTCACAGTAATTTATTTCCTAAATGTAAAGAAAATTTTTACCTTTAATAAATTGGTTCTACTTGCCAAAGAGATTATAAACAATTTTTTTTTAAATTAATGATTTTGATATAATTTTTTTAAAACTTACTACTTAGCTTTTTTTTATTTGTGAGGACAAATAATCTGACAATTTCCAAAGAAATCCTAAAATAAAATTATTTCATAAAATTTTACTCAAAAAATATTAAAATTTAAATTAGTCAAAAATTAATTTTTTGTCAATAATCAAATGAACAATCCAGAAAAATCAAGTTATAACTATTTGATTTTACTTTTAGTTCAGTTTAATACAAAGGCAATATTAAGAATAAAATCAATATCATATTGAGTATAATGGAATGAATCACAAGACTACTTGTCTAGTAACTATCATAATTTAAATACAAAACAACTAGAATTGGTGTTAATATATTCTAAAGATATAATAAACTCATGATGCAATAATTCTCTTACTACTTATGATTTGATAGATCTAAAAAGAAAAGGTCCAACAAGTGATTAACATATTTTATCTAAAAAAAGAGTTAATAAAAAGTTTATCATTGCAAATTATTATGGTTTGTGTTGAATAATATAAAATTACATCATACCAAAAGAGTAGACTTTGCAAAAAAAGACTGCCAAAGACACCGTTTGCAGGAAAAAAAAGAATTCAAGAAAAAACCATGGCAGCCATTAGCAAAAAAAACTTATTCTAGAAAACCATTCATGTCAAATCTTGCAAGATGGACTAATATATGCAGATTTTGATAATAAAGTGCATAAAAGTGATATGAGACTGTTTCAAAGTAGAAATCTATTTCCTTTGCTGCTTGATTGAAAGACTGACATTTAACATGATGAGCTGAAGATAGTAGTGGAGTCTGAGAAGAATCAATCAATAAAACTAGGATGATAGCAGCAGCAGCAGTCAAGTGAGGTTATGATTGTGTTCCATAGTAAAAACAAAAAGATAAAAATATTTTGGTGTCAAAACTTTCTTCCATTTTTTGGTCTGAGATTTTTGACATTTGAAATAATGGCTGTTAAGCTAAAGCTTTAAACCAAATATTATTCTTAACAATTGGTTATAAAATATCAACCTATCAAACACAATCAAACATTTTCAGAACAATTTTTTTCCAGAAATTGGCTAACCTAAAATATAACTTAAAGAATTTTTCTCACATTTTAGCACCCATAATAGAACAAAATGAAAAGTTTTATTATTGTAACTGCCCAGATTATTTTTTTTTATTACACAAGGTGGAAGGATAATTTTTTCACCCTAAAGAAAACATCACTACAACTTTGTTATAAGATTTTTATTAAAAATATCAATTCAGGTAACTTGATTATGCAGTAGAGCTGACATCAATTCATTATAGCCACTTTCCGCCTCAATCACCGTTTCAGTATAGGTTCAGAACTGAGAGCATGCTTTTTCCACAAGCAGCGACAGGAACTTAGCAAATATTTGGCAGATGGTGGCAATTATGCTGGCTTTGATGTTGTGGCAGGTCATGTTGGTAATGTTCTCAATGTATGACCAAAGAAAGTAGTCCAGCAGGTTCAGGTCGGAGAAAGAGAGGAGCCAGTGAGAGAAGGGTACAAAGTCATAGCACTCCTTCTGAAGCCAAGCCTGGATCTCTTTAGAATTGTGGGCTGGTGCCGAGTCTTGCTGCCACTCCCAAGTTCTGGCAGCAGCCACCTGGTTACACCAGGGGATCAGCACATTCATCAGCACATCCAAGTACACTTTGTTGTTGACTTTCAAGCTGACCTCGAGATGCAAGGTGGCATGTTGTGACCCTTACTTAAAACCACACCAAAGACCATAATTGTGGCCAGAAACTTTATTTTCATCACCCCAAACACATCCCTGTTATTCATGACAATCAAGCGATTTACATTTTGAGGGTGTTGCCAATGGTCATATCTTAAGCATCAGTTGTACAGAAGCGCATTTCTGATCTCATTCATTAAACATCGTATCACATTTAGACACAATAGAATGCTTCTATGGCTCTTGGGATTTGTACACAAATGGCCAACTAATAAATGGTCAGCAACAAAACAAAACAAAAACTGGTTTTCATCAAACATAATTGGAATCACGTTGTCTTTTCTACAGTGACAATTTTATTGTTCCACTCAGTACCATTATGTGATTCTATTGATCAAGTTAAAAGTTAAATCTCTTATGTTCATATTTTCTATCAGTGAATCAATTTTTTTTTCTTTTACACGTCTATGCATTGAGATGTAAGGATATTTGAGGGTGGGTGTTCCTTCACCTGGTCAAACTTTATATTATTACTAGAAATATTGTCTGACACTTGAGACTTGCTACTAAGATTATTAGGAAAGCCTATTATCTAGGAAGACACTCGATGCTTTTTTATGCTAGATTATATATACTAATTGTTAAATTGTTATATATACAAGTTTTTTTTTTTCAAAAACTAGTGTTTTAAAAACGTTTCTTTGTATCTTCTCTGTGCTTTTAACAAATATTTTTTAAACAACAATCTCTACTCTTTTGTTGTTCAAAATCATTTATATGGTCAAGTCTAGTTGGAGACCGGTTCCCATCAGATCACCAAAGTTAAGCAATGTCGAGCCTGGTCAGTAGTTAGATGGGTGACCATTTAAGAATACAAGTGTTTACATTTCAATTTCTTGTTTTCTTCAGCTCAATCTCGCTACTTGCAGTGCTTGTAAACTGGAAATTCTAAACCAGATGTAAAACCCAATCAAACATGATGGTTTGACTTTTCTATGTTTATAGATAACAGCAATAAGATTTGTTCCATTGGAATTTTTAAAAAAAACTATTCATATTAATACATTTCTGTGTTAATTTTTAAGAAGTCAATTATTTTTTTCCAAATAAATGGTAACACACAGAGAAATATTTACGTTAATGGAATTAAGAATAACCCATTATAAAAGTCATGTAATTCAAAGTTTCAATACTATGTGAAAACTTACTTTTATTAATTAAATCAATAAAAAAGATTAATAGCCCAATGTTTTAGTAATTTTTGTTTTTACTACAAACTTTTGCCTACTTTTATGATACTGGATGGAATAAGGAATGATTGTTCTGTATTTTTGGTGGTGGATTGTTATCCACTGTTTTATGTAGCATAACCTTCTATTTTGCTATATCATTTTTATTCGTCAATTAGTATAGCAGTTTTAAATCTACACTTTTCTATGATTCTATGCTTAACAACATAAAATTTAGTCAATACTTGTTATGAATCAGTGTGCTTCTAAATGTTGAAATCATACGTTTTAGGAAAAATATCTATTTTTTTTGTGACAATTTTAATTCAATGTTGCGATATTCCCATTTTTTATTCATAATAAAACAAAAAGATAAAACATGATTGTATTTTATCAAGCAACTAAATATAATTTTTGTTCTTATGGTAAATCTTGAACAACTAAATATTAACATTACTGATGTCGGTAGGTTTTGATAAAATGAACTTTATCTGTTAAGAAAATTCCATCCAAAAATCTTTCTTTGAAAATTATCTCTATAATAAATTAAATTCTCAAGTTCTGGGCACATTTGATATTAAATTTATAAAAAAGAAAAATTACTATTATATATTGTTGATTGTTGTAATTATGAATGACTTCATTCTTGCTATCTTCATATTTTAAATATTCAATAAATATTTTATCAAATTCAATGTTTTCACTAACTAGATAATAAGAATAGCACAATAGAATTATTTTCCTGTTTTTTTTAGCATTTACTAAATTCTGAGCAAAGAAATTCATACCATGTGTAATTGATAATTTGGTTTATATTCATATTGAAATATGTAATGAAGATATTTAGATATTCCTCCATAATGTGGAGTAAATTTAAAGAAAGGGTCTTAAGGATAGAAAAATTTATGATTTAACTATTGGATTAATAGAAAAAGTTTTATTGGTGATTCTTGTGGCATTCATCTTGTTTTTTTTTCTTTTTCAGAGTAATGGAATAGTTTGGCATAGTATTCAATTCAGATAAAAGATCTAGAATATTTCTCTATTCAATTATTTTCATTTTTTTTTCTCTTTTCAGGAAAGAAATACTTGGAAGACCTCTACTGTCTGATCCTCGCTACTCTGATGCTTCTTATCATAAAAATAGTACTGGTAAAATATTCATAACATTTTTATATCTAAAAAAAGGTTAAACTTGAAATTTAGAATTTTGGGAAAATATTTTATCAAATATGCCTAAAATGTTTTTGATTTTTAAAGATTGAATTTGTTCAATCTATTCTAGTTTTAACTTCTTGAAATGCCTTAAATCCATAATGAATTGGAATTATAATTAGTATCACTGATTTTTATGTTTTATATGGTTTTTAGATCATTATGATATGTTCAATAATCAAGATAACATGATTATGTGAAAATATATTTGAACTTTAAAGGTAGAAAAACAAAATCAACAATTTTTATATGAAAATAAAAAATACCATTCAAATTTTCTATTTTGTAAACATTACTGTACTATTTACATTAATTATCAAATCATTAGAAGTAATATTTCAACAAATATTTAATATTTTACATTGTTATAAAAAAACACATTTCATGGTGTATCTATGAGATAAGAATCAAATTTAAAATAATAACTGAATTAATAACACTAAGAAATGAAAGTTAATCATAAATTTGTTAGATAAAGTAGATAGGTTCCCTATTGCCATCACTCTGAATTTATCTCTTCATAAATTGTTTTATTCATCTTATGTTTATTACTTTGATCTCTTTAAGGTCATCTCAGTCCATGCAGAATTAGTCCTAGGATCCCCAAGTCTAAAAAGCTCAAAAAAACCATGTATCATGTGACACAGAATCAAGGTTAGAATAAACAAATATTCTTTTAATAAGCAGCATGAAATGTTGATTTGACATCAGCAGCAGCATGTTCTTAATTATTTATGCCTATTTTGTAATACTTTTATTCCAATCTTTGAAGTCATTTTTTTCAATTACCAGAAAATATCCCAACTATTATTTTATGATAACCACTTAAATAATCTCTATTCTTTAAATTAGATTTGATTTAAGAATTGATTTTAAAAAAACCTTTCACTTTGGATATCACTCTTTTTTTTTTAATCCATCAGATTATTATTTCAAAGATTAAAAATCTTTTTTTTTTAAGTACAATTTTGAAAACTCCTTTATCTCTTATTAAAACTAAACCAGAAATTGCAAATCAAACATTCAGTTTACCAAATAATTTCCAAGATGCCATTATAAATCAAATATGTGGACATTTCTTAGCTTTTAAAATTATCAAGTAATCTTGTATAATTTGACTGTTTTAGAAATGAAAAGTCATGTTAAAACAAAACAGAAATCTATGTCATAGAATTTTTCCCATCTTTCTTGAAATTACTTTATAGTTTTCATAAAACAATTTTAATAAGCATTACTTTTATATCCTCCAAGTAAGGAGCAAGCTGTAGTGCCAGTATGGCATGAGAAATGATTTGAAATTTTCAAAGTTAATTAATTTCAAATATTACTTAAATATAAATATATTTAAAATATGAAATGTTTTGGTGTGAATTCCTTCAAGTTTTTTAGCCATAGTTTATGGATATGGTGTTAAATTGTTTAAAAATTCCATGTAGCTGTGGAGCCTCTGGGCACTTTGAAGGCTCATCTTCAGGGGTGTTAAAGCTATGGTTAAGTGTAAAAAAAAAAATTAGACAAAAATGAAGCAGATTCTACTTTAAGGGTGTTTGTGCTATTTCTAAAGTTAATGGCATTTAATGTGAGTTTCTGTGTTTTAATGTTTAGGGCTTCTAATATTTGTAGTTTATGCTTGTTTTTTTTGTTTTTTGGTTTCTATTATAATTATTTTTTTTTATTGTTTCTCTTCCCGATAACCCAACAATAAAATGAACTCTACTAGGGAAAAAAGAAGGAAAGAAATAGGAAAAAGAATGAAATAAACCACACACTATATTTAAACTGTACATGTTTGATGTTTTAACATTCACCCCTGAAGATGGACCCCATCGGGTCTGAAAGCACTAGGGCACTGCAAGACCATGCAAGGCTAATGACAACCCTGTCATCTCACACCAGGCTCAAGATTAGACAAATCGAAGGGATCCATAATATATATATTTACAGGGGTTGGACAAAATAATTTAAACACCTTGAAAAATCAAAGAAATTTATGGTGTAGGTCCACCTTTTGAAGCAAGTACAGCATTAATTCTTCTAGGTATTGATTCATACAAATTCTGAATGGT
>JAUZSX010000007.1:790877-801968 GCA_034780655.1 Idiosepius hallami | reverse complement strand
ATATATATATATATATATAAAAACGGGTGTACTTAAGAGATTATTAAGAGATATGACTAAGTGATAATTTATGTGATCTTCATCTGAAAGTTCATCCAATTCAGACCAACAAGATGATTACTTATTTCAACATGCAGAATATCTTTAGAACTAACTTTTCATGTTTTCTCTGATCCAAAAATCTTTTTTTTCTTATAAATGAAATAAAATTGGTATAAAAAGAACAATATTTGATATGTTTTGAAGTTGAGATGAAAATGTGCATGTATGACAAGAAATGTGCATTTCGATGATAGCCATAACTACTTATATAAATTGCTATTAGAAATCTTTAGAGAGCACTTGGATATAATCCTTTTTAATAGCAAACTGATCTTTTTTTTTTCTATAGTTGTAGACCAAAAAATGTTGCTTTCTATCTGGTTTTTGGAGCTAAAAATTAAATTATCTACTTAAAGATTTCACAAAATAATATAGCAGTTAAGTAGACAGGTCAACATTTAAACCAGTTTATTTGGTTAGTTGCTCTGATAACAGACCTCTCACACCTTAATGCTTAAATTTAGTAGGGGATACAAAGAAAAGAAAAATAGGATGTAAGAAATTCCATCTAAAAAATACAATACTTTTTTTAATTTGAAAAGATAAAGAAAATAAAATTAGCATTTTTACTCAGTATTGCCTGAATATTAAATGGATTGGTCTTAACCAAAAAAAAATAATCAGTTAAAATATCATAACAGGTAAATAATGGGTTTTCTTTTGTTTAATACCTACGTTTCACATTCATAATAACAAAAATAAGTTTATTTTCTATTGATGTTTTTTTTTTCAAGCACATTTAAAATACAAAAAAAATCCCAATTTTTTTTCTTTTTTAACATTGCATAAATAGTGTGTTTGTAAAATGAAATATTTTAGAGACAACAGTTTTTTTTATCTATTTGTTTTATGTCATATTGACCTTTTTAGGTCATTTTATGCAGAGAGCAAACATTGATAGTTTTTTTTGTCTACACAAAGTTTTTTTAATAACACAATATGTACTATTTAAGATTATATTAAAATATGTAAAAATTGAATAAAAGTTAATCAATAGATTTCTATTACATCTTGAAGAGTTATGGAGATTAAGATTATTATTTGTCTGTAGTTAAAAAATGTGCACAAAAATGACTTTTGAAAAGTTATTTGCAATTAATATTAGAATCTTAGACTATTGTTCTTACAGGGATATTTTGGCAAATGTAGCCTGTAGCCTTTTCAGGTTTTTATTGTCAAATTCAGAAGGTTGATATTGAGAATCATTATAAAACTATAAACAAAAACTTTTAGGTTTCAATTTTTCTGCTTTCATTAACTTATTTCCACGATCAAATGCAAGTATTAAGAAATGTTTGTCTAATCTTAATCAGGATTGAACTCTTGACCTTCAGGGGAATTTCATATAAAACAATAAACAGATTCTTTATATATTTATCTGTATACCACAGGTTTCAGGTAAATGCTGAAAATTATTCAAGTGACAGTTTTTAGTAACCACCATCTAACAGGCTGTCAATTAAATTCCCATGAAATAAGTTAATAATTATAGTAAATGAAATAAAAAACAAACCTTATCTCAATCAATTGAATAAAGACTTTAGTTCAAGGTTTCCAATTTTAGTACCAAAAAATGGCTAGGGAGGACATAATCCAAAATTTTTATTGAGCAAGAAATATTTCGAAATAGTCTAAACTCTCTAACTGAATCAAACTGTCATAGTTATTCAATAAAATCCATAGGATTGAACATCCATTTTTTAGATGTTGGTTAACCTGGCCATAAAGGTTTTATGTTTAAAATATGAAAAGCAAGTTGAATCTAAGGAATAAATGTGTTTTATTTACTTTTGTAATAATGAATGTAGAATTAGAATAAAGTTTGGTTTTTAGATTGTTTTTATATTGTAAAATAAAAAAGTATTCCCTCCTTCAAGAGCTCTTTCTAAAACCAATGAAAATCTTTTCAAATCAAACCAAAGTTTTTGTCAAAAAAATCATTTTTTGAAATTAACAGAGATTATAATCTCTTTTTAAAGAGAAATATTAGTTTTAATCTTAATGGATTTGTTCTTTAATAATAAATTGATGAAGCTGTATATCTTAAAGCAATCAAATTATGAAAAGATCTAAAACAGAAATAAATCTAAATTGACATAAAGCTTTCTTGCTGGAATAGAATTGAGACATTCGCTGCAAAATTTACCTAAATGTAAAACTAATTGGGAACAATATTTTTCATATAAAAATTATCAAAAAACTTATCTGTTGTAAACTAACTTTCACTACTGTATAAAAAAAGATTATGAAAATAAAGTAGATAACAAAATTGTCATTTCAGAGTGAAACTAAAAGAATAGCAGATTAACATTAGAAACACCCTGATAAGAAAAGATTGTGCTCAGACATCCAAAAACATATCATTAACAATGTTTTTTGTATTTATCATATAAAATGTCTGTTGTCTTATTAAATAGTTTTACTGATTTTGTATAACACATTTTACATGTAGAATAAACAATATCTTTTAAGGTGTTCTGTAAGGCAATAAAGTCCTCTCATTGAGACTTATCTTCCTTATGACTAAAGCATAAATAAGAATGATATGTTTTTAATCTTAAGAAAACTAAGCTGGATGAATTTCAAAATACAATTTTGAAATTCTAATGACTTTTAGAAAACTTTGTAAAATGATTGATCTACTATTTTAAATCCAATTGCAAACACATATTTCTTGTAACTTTAGGATTTTTCATTGTCTTTTTTTTCAATATTTCAAAATCCTTAATGTTTTCAAGGAATGATAGTTAAACTAAGAAATTGAATACATATATTTCTTACAAATTCATAAATATGCTTTTAATATTTTAAAACCCCTTATATGTTGTTTTCAATTTTTTTTAACACTAACAGATTTTAATTTTGGTTTTATCATAAAATTTTAAAAGAACACAACTAAATCTACATAAGATTTTCTATTTACTAAACATTTTTATAGAAATATAAATGCTTACATTTGATATATATTGGCATTGTGAGACAACAAGCTTTAAATACAATGCTATAAGTACTAACAAAACAGAATACAAAAAGAACATTTTTTTCTCATTGTTGTTAATGTTTTGCTAGTTAATCTAATAGATTCAAAATTGAAAACGAATAAATGTTCACAATATTTCCAAATTGTCAATATACAATTTTAACACTTCTACAATGAAGTCAAAATAGCTTTAAAAGCTATTTTAAAGTAAAAGCAACTTATTAAAAGTTTAGGTTTTTTTAGTATTTGGAACAACTTTGAAAACCTCACTAAGCTTATAATATACAAATCACCAAAATGAAGAAGTTCAAACATTTCTTTTCAGAATTTGAATTCACAAAATAATTATTTCTAATCAAAGCTCATAAAATTAAATTTTCATTATCAAGTATAAAAAATACATTTAAAAACTGCTTCTATATTTACATAAAACTATATATATTCATAACATCTAGAACTGAATATATTTTACCCTATATCCCTAATTATACAGAAAATATCAACTGTTTTTTTTTTTTTTTTTATTAAATGAAACAATGATATACATTGATAAATATTATTTAAAAATGACTTCAAATAAAAAAAAAATCAACATGTTTAAAAATTTTTTATTTTAATTTAAATTTTTTTTAAAGTCCATTGATGAACCAGCTGGAGTAAATTAAGACCAATTTAATTTTACTAAATGTCTATAAATTGAATTTGGTCTAATATCACATAATTTCTAAATAAAATAGAAAATTTGTTAAATGCCACAAATTGAGGGGTGGAGAGGGAACAATAAAACAAAATTAATTATTTGAAACTTGAAGAAGGGAATAAAAAAATAAATTTTGATTATTATTAGCTGTTGAACTATCTTCTCATGTTTGTTGCTTCAATTCTACTGTAGACCAAATGACACAAAATGCAACACTTTTTTTTTTCAACAAAACAAGATCTCTTGTATCCCCTACAAATACTACAGAGCCAATATAGGGCAGCTAATAGAATATATCTGTGAAAAAATCTTTTTTCGTTTAAATGTAGTGTGTATGAGGCACTGTGACCAAATGTTGGTGGACAATTCCACAGAAATATATCTAACCATATTCTCCCAGGCTCTAAACCAAACTATAATAAAGCTAGTGAAATGAAGCTTGAACACCAAAATCTGGCAAACACACACCATACTTTTATAGACTGGTTTAGTCTTGCACAATATCAAAAACCAACATATCATCAATCATTTTTTTTTTTTTTAATTAAAGCGTTTTAGAGAGGGGCAACTTGTTTTTGGTTTATAATTTCTCTATCTCAAAACAACTATCATATTTAAATGTTTATGATAGAGAGACAATGAGGCTGAGGATTGCATACAAAAATTCTTCAAAGGTCAAAGATGAATATCAGTCCAACCATTAAAAGCTCTGTCCATCCATTTGTCCAATGGTGGTGTACTGTCAAAATTTGTTTTTGCTTTAGGAAGTAGGTACATGGAGCCAGATACAAAGAATTTTATCTGTATATGAAAGACTGCTATTATGAAATGTACAATATTTAGAGTTGGCCGGCTGATATTGAAGTACTCAATGAGAAAGAGGAGAAGCTAGAGCATACTGTAGTGTCATATATTATCACAATAACACAAATTGAAGTCTTCTTCCGATCCATTTGCTTTTCTTCCTCATTGATTCACTTTCTATTGCCTCACAGCCTTTTAGATAAAGTCCTATCTTTTTGTACTTCACCATAATTTAGGAAGAGACATTCGAATAAAACCTGGATCTTTTTTCTTCTCCCAATATTCTCTCGTGAATTCATAAAATTCTTTCCCATTGACTTCCACTTTTCTGAAAAACAAAAAAAAAGTTTTTATTTTCTGACAATAGGTAAAAAAAAGTAAAAGATATATAAAGCTAATATGTAATATTATACTAGGTAAATGCTAATATGTAATGTAATACTAACAATTTACAATACTAGAAGTCCTCTTCATTAAAGATAAGAATCTCACACTTAATAAAATAACCTTTGACAATAGCTATGGAATCCAGTAATATATTTTGACATACACACACACACACACACACAGATGGGGCTCGTTAGCTCGGGAGAGCAGTTCATCTAGGTGAAGGGTAACACCGAATATAGAAACCCCAAGTAAGAGCACGTAAAAATGGCTTTGTGCCAAACTTGGGGGTGCTCACCAAGTAAATATCATACACACACACACACACACACACAAATGTGGGAAAAGAAGTGAAAAATTCATTAACAAACACTTACAATGGAAAACATACAACTAAAAATGTAAAATCACCTTGACTACCCTGAAGATGGTCAAGTAAAAGCAAAAACATTAGGAAAACTATGGGAATACATAAGAACTTTGGACCTCAAAACAAAATATCTCATTAGTAAAACAAGTAAACAGAAAGATTAATGAAGTGTGGCTTTAAATAATTATTGTGCCAATCTAGATTAAAGTAAAGATAACAAAATTTAAAAAAAAAAATGATTTTAACAACTTATTAAGAATTCATCTCAATCAATTTTAGCATGTTCATTCTGGAAAAAGTCTGCTTTGTCTGTGCTTAAAGTTCATCTATAAAATTATCTAAGCAATGTAAAGCCCCAAATCTGACTGTGAATGAATTATGCAAATGAAAAAAAAAAGGGTTTGTTTTTATTTGAACAAAACATCAAACAAAATCAAACAATTTACCTAAACCATTGTGGCACATAAATAACTTTCATATCCTCTCTCTGTCTCTTCTTGTCTCGCTGCAATTGTTCAATTCGAATTTTTTCTTGTTCTGATTCTTGTAGTTTACCTTCTTCCAGTAATCTAAAGAAGAAAAGAAAGAATTATCTTTAAAATTATGTTAATTTTTATTGAAGTAGTTTTGAATTGGAAATAAATCAATATTTATTAGCAGAGTGCAATAAAGTGCAATAAAGAAGAATGTCCTCGTTAAAAATCAGTTGAGAGTCAGAAATACTCTCTTTCATTATGATTTAATTAAACATAAGAAAACAGCAATTATTTCTAAAACCAGAAAATACAAGTCTCTTCTGTTATTGTTACAACTACAATCTATCAGGTTTGAACATGTGCTAAGAATTTGCAAAGCAGCATTTATACTAAAATTTCCCAAATCTATGAAAGTGAATTGGGCAGATAGTGGGTAGTAAGGGGCTGCCACTATATCCACCTTATTTGACATATATGGGAAACATTCAAAACTGTATTCAAAACAGACACTTACAAAGAGAAAGACAATTGAAGAAAAACTGAATGCATCATCGATTCATTATTCCAGCAATAAAATAATTAAGTAGATGTGTCGCAAGCCTCATAAGAGCGGCAACAACAAGACCGGCAACAACGGGTGCGACATACCCCCAAAGCTCGCAGTCATTATGAGTGCTAAATTCACAAACTGATGATAAACTGTTTGAACATATCAGGCGGAGCTGCTAAGACAAATGGAGTAAACAGAGAAACGAACGCTATGAAAGTAGACAGTAATGTATAAGATATGCATATATATATTTTCAGAACAAGATTTCGGAACATTATAATATATCACCCACATATAATATACATATACCGCATATACCCTGACATATCTTCATAAAATGAATTAAAATAAAGAAATAAATTTTTTCATTTTTCAAATTAATTCTTGATAGGTTTGGCTATTCCAAAACCAAATATTAAAATTTAAAAAAAATCATAAACCTTTGATCAGGTCGGAATCTGCTGTCGGTCTGTGGCAGGAAACGGGCTTCTTCTTCATTTAATTCATTAAGTTCAATTGCAAAACGCGAGAAACCATAATACAAGGCATGGTCATCCGTCATTGTACCTTTAAATAAAGAAGAAACATTTAAATAATAATCTTTAAAAGAGTTAAACATCCACACTTGTTTGAGTAGTATGCCAACATTTATGTTCATTAACACTAAATTCTAATTCATTATTATTACATTAAGAACCACCTCATATAATTTTCCTAACAATGTCTAGAACAGAAGTCAATCATTAACTATTTAGCTAATATGCTTATTTTTAAATATGTTATGACTTAAAGTAATATAAAATGAAACATGATTTTTATTTTCAAATATCCATTATATTTAAACAATAGATGATAACATTATTTTCTTGCATTTTGTATTGTAGAGAAAAATTGTTTTAGGATTTTAAAAATTCTCTTAACTTGTGTACCAAAATAAAATGAATAAAGGAACTTTGTTGAAAGAACAACCACAATTATCCTCCATAATTGGAACACCAAGCAAAATCAATCATTGTTTCCAATACTTACGATTATATATATATATATATATATATATAGAGAGAGAGAGACATAAAATTACTTGATCAACATGCAAAAAAATATACTTATGCCATTATGTTGTTTCAAAAAGTAGTTGTCTTTGAGAAAACCTTTCTCATTTTAAAAAATCTATTTGTAGTTTTGAGAAGAGGTACACAAGAGATGCTAACAGCATCAATTTTAAACCCCAACTTATAGTTTTTAAGAAGTATAGAAGTTTCATCTTTAAATCTTAAAACCCCAACTAAATTAATTTTGAATTTTTTTCTTTTTACTATTCAAGCAACATATGTGAAATGCGATAATATTTGATTTAATTTCCATTTCTAAACTTGAAATTTATTGATTTCATTTGTCAAAACAAAGTATTCAAATTACTTTTGCAAAATTTTTCTAACATGATCAAACAATTGTTTTTCGAAATCCTTGAGATGAGGTATGATGAATATTTTTAGGGGAATTTTTCGCCACCCGATGAAGACCAAAGGTTCACCCAGTCGAAACGTAGTGAATTAAAAAAATATAAAAATAAAGATGAGGACAATTGTCCGAAAAATTCCCCTAAAAATGATCAAACAAATTCTTTCTAAAAATACAGAACAATCTAAATTATAAATAATATTTTAAAAAACAGTCAAATTAAGTGAATATAATATTTTAAAAGTTTATTTGAAACTTTAAGAAAATAAAATAAAATTTTATTTTTCCCTACCTGGACGCCAAATGCAACGTGCAGAAGGAGCAGAATTACCACAATAAATTGCTTCATTCCACTTGCCAAACAGTTTATGAGCTACTTTACTGTCTTGGCTGATTATTTGGCCATAAATCTCATGTCTTTTACCTGACCAGTAACTAGCCTGAAATAAAATTAATATTTTAGAGAAATAAAAAAAGAAATCAAAAGATAAAAATTTTTTAGTAATGTCTATTAAGGAGTATTTTATATATTTACAATTAATATTACTTTGAAATTAGTTTGGTTTGCTGAGGTTTAACGACCTGTCAACCATTTGCCTTAAAAGTGAATGTTGGATTTGTGAATTATGATTCTTAAAAAAACAAAAACAAAGCTATAACTAAAAAGCTATAGAATTCTCTTACTATGTTAAGAATATCTGAATATGATTACAACAAAGAAATAAGCAGTTCATTGTTTTAATTTATTACTTAATAGAAATATTTCAAATTATTAAAGATTACATCATAGACAATAAACTTTGGTAGGATTTAAAAAATTGGAGACTCTTTCTAGAAAAAAATGAAAATGAAATTAAAAGTAAGAAAATAATGTGTGCAAACTTTGTTTTTTTTTTTTAGCATTTCAACCTTGGTAGGTCATTTAATGCCAGCTATATTCATGAAAATGGGTGTTATTTTGGTGGACAACTAATGTCTGATTGAATATAATCAAATTTTATTGTAAAAAACATAAAAAAAAGATTTATTGACTTACCACTAGATTTTAAAATTATTATTTTTAGGTAAATATTGAGTTATTAATGTAAAATCTTGTCCATTTGACCATTTCATGTTTTTAGTGTTTTATAAAGTCCTCAACTTGTAAAATTAACTGATATTTTAATGAATGTTGTAAGTTGTTACAATAATGCTTACTTTAGTAAATGTAATTTTGCAGGAAATATCTCCATTTCTAATGTACATCTCTCCATATTGATCCACCCAACGTTGCCCACCAAGAAGGTTGTGGACACAAGTTGTAACTTTATTCCATTGATAATGATCATTATACCTTATAAAAACAAAGAAAAATGCATAGTTAACATTATATACCTTATTTAAATACAGTGAGAGGAGAATGGGGTAATTCATACCAATTCTAATGGTATAAAGCTGAAAGTATAGATTCCAAAGGTGTTTAAGTTTGGAAGTTTGAAGCAAAAAGAAAACATTGTCCCTTAACAACAATATTTTTTTATAAATCTATGACTAGATAAATCATAGTTTGAATATCCTTCATTTTAAATTTCTGATAAAGATCATAAGTATAAAAAGGTTTTAGCTGCTGACATAACTCATTACTGCTTTCAAGATACATGTTATTTACATTATAATACTTAATAATAATCTATAAGATTGGTTAGAAAATTAAAAACAATATAGCATTTATGCTTGGATTTATCTACTAATCTGGTCTATTTTATTATTGTTAAATATGAATTAGTTAATCTACTTTCAAAACTACTGAAGCATATTTAATATCAAAGTGTTTAGATAAGAAATAATGAAAGACTATTTAGAATCTCAAATTTCAAAAATCAATTGAACTAAAACTTTTTTTAAAGATATTGTATGAAAAACAAACATTTATTTAGACTTACTTTGGCAAAAACACATTTACATGCCCAATTGGTTGAATTTCCATTGACTTTCCCCAAAATCTTGTCCTAATTCGTACGTCTGAAAGTAAAAAGATTCCCATAATGGATGATATCTAAATTAACAAAGAAATCATTATTCTGATATCAAAAATATTTTGGGTATAACTAATTAAAGATTATATGATTTGTGGTTGGCATAAAAAAATTATTTTGAATTATGATAAGTAAATATCTTCATTTTAAAAAATCTGAGGTCATCATGATGTGAATACAGACAAATGATTATATGACAATGCTCCATCATTTTAATAAATCACTGCATATAATACAGGTGGGATTTTGACTTTTGAAAGAAAATACTTACCTTGCCAAAATATAAAATTTCTTGAATCACAATGGCATGCTGATACTGGTGGATGATGGCTGACCTAAAAAATAAGGTTTAAAACTATGAACAATTGTCAGAATAACATTAATAAAATAATCTAAACAATAGTTTAGTGAGGAGACTAAGAGTAATTCAAGTTATTATGTCCTTGTTACTTCTTTGCTGAGCCACAAATGACAGATGAGATTAAGTAACAATGTTTGTTTGAAGTTAAAAAAAAAAGGATGAAATAATTCACCAAATCAGTTTGTCTTATGGTATAGAGTGCTGAATTATCACTCTTCAAATAATATAAGTAACATGGTTCTAATAAAAACTAGAACCTGACAATTAAAT
This sequence comes from Idiosepius hallami, assembly GCA_034780655.1. Classification (NCBI taxonomy): domain Eukaryota; kingdom Metazoa; phylum Mollusca; class Cephalopoda; family Idiosepiidae; genus Idiosepius; species Idiosepius hallami. Next base: position 791,492 of record JAUZSX010000007.1, on the reverse strand, counting down.
AATTGTTAAATTTATTTTTAATGGAGCATAAACTTCAATGAACTGATGACCTAAATTTAGAATACATTGATTTGATAATACAAGATTTTTTTGGTTAATATACAAATTTGAAAATTAGTTGCAGGTTTGGTTTAGTAACCATTAAAGCTCAATATGTTAATTAAACTACACTAAGTTTGAATGAAAATGAAATTATATCATCAATGTGTTTGGGAAAATGTAATGTATGCCTGTTAGCACAAAATAATACATAAGTTAAATGTATTTGTTTTTGCTTGAATAAAAGTGTTTGAAGATGTAAAAGAGAAAACTTGTAAATTAATCAGTTTACTTGTTCTGACACAAAACGCCATCCTTTGTCTTCCCTAACACATTCATAAGTCTCTCCCAATATTGGATTGAACGGTTTATGCCCAGCACGGTAGGCCGAACTAGCATAACAACTCACAGCAAATGCAGCCACATAAATCTGAAAGAAAATTCAATCAAAATCAATTAATTAAAAGTTACAAATTTGTAATTAATCATATAAAATCATAATCAATTAATTAAAAGTTACAAATTTGTAATTAATCATATAAAATCATAATCAATTAATTAAAAGTTACAAATTTG
>JAUZSX010000007.1:758346-776240 GCA_034780655.1 Idiosepius hallami | reverse complement strand
CATGGGTGTTCATATGCAGTTTGAACTAACTATCACTAAATATGGCAACCATGGGTGCTCATATGCACTATTACCGAAACATTCAAATCTAAATGTTAAGATATGAACAAATGTTTAGCAATGTAACCTTTGAATGAATAGTTTAGAAACACAAGAAAGTATTAGAGCTGATAATACTTGAAGTTATAAAATGAAATACAAAGAAACTAAATATATTATGCACAGAGAAAAATATGTATAGACAAAAGTATTACAAACACAGACTGTTGAACTTTTTTGAAACAAAAATATTTCAGAGTATTTAATATCTCTATGTAGAAGTTGATACTTAAGGCATTCATTTCTTTCATTAAAAACTATAAGTATAAGCAAATGAAATATAGAAAAAAATGATGAATTAATAAATAATTGATGCATAAGTTCACATGGCCACCTTATGAACAACATTAAATAAAAATCTTCCGAGTATGTATCAAATTGAGTTAGTAATCTATTCCTTGTTGTATGTATATTTCTAAAAATAAATACTTTAAGCTTATTTTACTCAAAACTAAGATTGTGTATGAAATGCAAAGAACTCTTTGTTAATTCTTAAATAGAAACTATGATTTATTTTAAGAATCTAACTTATGAAAGGATAAATAGAAATTGAAAATCTCAAATATGGCAAAACTGAATATGAAAAAAGAAAAATTAATATTGCAAAAAAAAATAAAAATGCTTAAAACTAGAAATTATTTATAATGAAAATAAAAACAAAGAGTAACAGAAAAGTTTTTTTGTTTTAATTCATTGAAAAAAAAAACAAATGCCCTTGTGTTTAGTTGATTCTCAGAAAAATACAAAATGAATATTTAGTCACGAAGGCTTGATTTAAATTAAAATTTAAAAAAAATTAGAAGGAATTGCTTCGATTATAATTAGTTTACTTTATCAAAGACATAAAATAGTCAAATTAAAATTCATTAAGGTAACTGAAAATAAATATCCATAATTTCTTTCTGGTTTACTTAATATATTATTCTGAATTATTTTAACTTAAAAAGGGGAAATTAAATTTATTCTCAAATTTAAAGTCAAAAGATATCTTGTTGGTTAAAATAGTGCAATAAATCAAATAATTTGTTCATACAGTGAACTCTTATGTGCTGAAAACAATTTTCAATGCCAACTGTATCTGAATAGGAAAAATTTTATTCAACCTACTTTATAAATAACAGCTTTAGAGAACTATTTTTGTAAAATATAATCATTATAATCTAAAAAATTATATCAATTTTATATCTATATAAATTGATGATTGATGATTGATTAATTGTATATGCAATTTAATGTACAATTTCTATATTATTATCATCATAATAATAGCAATGATGATGACAATATTGTTTCTGAAAATATCTGGTGACCTATCAAATATTAGTTTTATTTCATTATATGAATTCTTATTTCTTTTGAGATAGTTGTCTAGATTTGGTATAAATTAGCATAACTCTCCTCAGTGCCAAGCTGCCCCAATGCAGAATGCGCCTTGCGGCCCATTTACTCTAAAACTTGCAACTGGCACACCCTCAACATACTATAGGCTGAGATCAAAGTCTATATATACACAAATATATAACAGACAGAGAGATAGATTGATAGATGTATGTCCAACAAATAAGTGTCATAATGATTTTCTACTTAATCCTAATAATTATTTTGGTAATGTTTTCCTTTACAAAAGATTGGTGAAGCCAAAGAGCCTTGTGGCCTGAGGGGTCTGTTTGGGGGGTGGGCTAAGCACAGCTCTGACTCTCCTAAGCAGTGCAGGGTTCTTATAAGGGTAGATATATTGCTCTAATAGGAAAACTAATTTAAAGTGATATGTTTATAGATTCATTTGTTGTGCAGTTGTGGTAAAAAGTTAACTCTTTCTCTTAGTATTCTCATCTTTTGTCTTAGGCATCAGACAAGGAGTTCAACTCTGGCTATTTAAGTTTTTACATGGAAACTTTAAAGAAAGTTTCCCCCAGGACAGAAGTAGTTAAACTGCCTATTCTTACTTGGGACGCATTCAGTAAATCAAACAAACTGTAAAAATAATGTTCAATACATTTTATTCTGGGTTGGATAGATAGACAAATCTATGCTATTAGTATAATTGTTAGAAACAGTCCAATAAGTGAGAGAGGTGGAAAAGAGCTTATACCATTTTGTCTTATTATCCAGAAATGGGCATTAGTTACTGATTTAAATATCTATTATCTTTCCAAAATTGTTTTGATCTTAACTTGAAGAAGTTTCATAAGGAGAAATTTATCTTAACTAAAAGAAATCTTTTTCATAGATCAACAACCTTTAACTAAAATAATTTTCTCTAATATTTGTTGCGCAAAATCTTTTTGAAAGTCTTAATTCGTACATATAAATAAATGTTTCTAATAATATGTTCTTGTTTAGGGGGCTGAAAACCACATTGCCAAATTTATGTTGGCTAATAGCCAATATTTTACTTTTAGCTTTAAATAATTTCTTGTTTTTTTTGTAAGCTATTTATCACACTGTTCTTAGTTCATATGTGTTTGTTGTTTTTTTTTCAACCATTGAACAAAAGGCATTGATAATACAATAATAAATTTGAATTGGGGTTCATTATTTATATCTTGTGTGCATAATTTTCAGTAATAACTCATTATATTCTAATTTATAATGAATAAAGATTTCTAATACAAATCTGTTATAGTTATAACTATTTGAAAATGATATGAAAATTATCAAATACAAATAAGAATTGAATAAATAAAATATAGCACAATATAGATTTTATGAATAGAAATGTTTTTTAAAAAAAAAACAAATACTGGATATGATGGAATAATTCTTAATTGTAAAACAAAAATAGGAACTATTACTACACCAAAATCATTTAAAAAATACTTATCTGCACATTCTTATAGCTAATTCATTATTTCAAAATTGAATAAAAATGAATGATCATAATCTATCTTATACAAACCAGAATAACTTCTTTATTACATGTAAAAATCAAAAGCAAATATTCTATATAAACCAGATAGTATATCAATTTTTAGAATAATCCAAAACATTTGCATAAAAATGAATACTAATGTCTATAACTAATGATGTAAATGCATTAGCTCCAATTAGATAATTATTACCTGTTATGTCATAAGTCATGCTATGTGCACTCTACAGAGTAAAACAAATCTATGAAGCAAATGTTTAGAAGCAGTGACTCACGAATAAAGACTAATGAACAGCTGCACAGAATTGAAATATCTCAAATAATTTCATAGCACAATTTGTTTTTTTTTTTAAAGATTTCAACTTTAAATACTCTGATGTTGTAGATTTTGAAATTGGATTTATTTTAGTAAACTCTAGAAAACTAAAAAAATCCATTTTAATTTAGGTAACTATCGAAAGAAAAGAAAAATGAAGATTTTTCATGATAATTCTTCATTGAACATAAGGTTTTTATATGAATTCTTATTTACAAGAAAAAAAAAGAATCATAATTATAAACTGAATATGAAAGCTAAAATGGAAAAACAATTTTATAGATAGAAATATTTCTATAATGATCAGATTGAATAGATACGTATGTATTTAGCCAATTCTTTTTTTTTTCTTAATTAGTTATCAAAAAAGTTGTTCAAGAAATCAACAAAAATCTGTTTTATGAAAAATAAAATTTATTTCATTGTTTTTTTTTTTTCATTTAACACAGACCTTTATTTATATCTTGATTAGCTTTTCTAATTAATAATAAAAAAGAAGACTTGGCCAAAATACAAATGTGTTTATTTTATATAATCATAGTTTTATATGAATATCTACTGAGAAATATCTATTAACCATCACCTATAAATTTCAATGGTCAAGTATATATGATGAAGGAATCACATTAAAATATAATAAAAAATTAGGAATGTGCAGGTAAAAAGGAATGATAAGTAAAGCAGCACAGAGACACTTACATAACTCCTATTATGCTGGGGACTAGATGCTGAACTTCCCCTCTCCTTCAGTTTGTTAAATCGGGAGCCAATGGCACGGCGAGATTTCTTTTTATCAGACAAATTTAAATCATCCCACTGTTTAAGAAATGGGAAGAAAATAAGCACAGGCTGAGGTTAGTTATGAAACTGGCAACATGACATTTACCAAACAGAGCAAATAATGCAAGAGAGAGAGAGAGAGAAAGAAAGGAAGGAAAAGGAGGTTTAATTCAGAGAAAGCCAAGAAATATAACTAATGCATGTTAAAGAGAGAGAGAGAGAGAGAGAGAGAAAGAAAGAAAGAAAATGGTCAAATTTGACATGCTTATAAACCATACACTTTTAAATGAAAAGCTTGCATTCTATACATTCAAAGATTTAGAGGTTGGCCAAATGTTATAACTCAGATATCAGTAAATAAAAATCAGATATCATGCATAAAAATATTTTTGTATATTTTATTCCTCAGTTAAAAAGCTATCAAAATTAATGCTTATTTATCCTCAGTTTTGAGTTGACTTTATCTAGTTTCTCCCTTTCTCTAACTTTCAACATAACTGGCCAGTTCAAAGTTTTTTTTCTAAAGGCTCATGTGACCCTTTGAAGAGTTAGTTTCCTTTTCTAAGATGATCATTGAGAATGAAATATTGAGATTGATTTCTTATAAAGTTTATAACACACCAGAATCATTTTTTTTTTCACAGTTTTCAAAAATCTTTTGTTTTTCTCATTTTCTTTTGTGATAATTATTGGTACTATTATAAAGGAATTACTTTTTCATTTTTATAGATCCTAGATTGAGTTCCTTGGCTAAAAAAAAACACAAAATAATCAAATTCTAACAACCAAATCATGAAAACTATTTTTGTTGTAAAATAAAATTGATTTTCTGATCTTTCAAATAATAAATTAGACAAACTAAAAATAAAAGTATCAAATATCAATAATCTAATTTAGATTTTTAAATACATTTTGCTAACTTCTCATAGACAAATAAATTATTGAATAAGCATTAAGAATCATTTATTTCTCAATATATGATAGTATATTTTGAATTTTTTTTAAAATGGACTTTTTTGTGCATATCTGCCATTTTCTGGCAAAAAACATTTTGAGATTATTTTAGTCTATCCTTAAAGTAATTTATAAGTTAATTGGAAATATTTGAGAGATAAAAAAATCTAATTTTTTAAAAATCAATATAGACTTAAATAAAAACATTGATTTTTTCTCCACAAAGATTTGTTTCAAAATAAGATATTTTGAAATAAGAATTTATTATATTCATAATATAGCAAAAGGTTTGTAGTTGATATCAAAATATTTATCTCATGCTTCTACAAAAAGCTATCTTTCTATTTCTTTAATTCAAATGATTACACAATAGAAACCATCTGTTTTCACATTAAAATTCCTTAAATTATTCAGGTTTACATCTTATATTTGAAAACCATATAGAAAATTCTCCAGGTTTATCCTAATTTCAATTATTTGAATTTTAGATACTTCTATATCTGTTGTGAAGCAAAAATCAAAATATGTTAGTTATGAATTCACCAATATTACAGAGAAAAAAATAATTCAAAACATTTGCTTTAGAAGCAAGCAAATAGTTTTTATTGCTTGAAATACTTGGAAACTGTAACAAAAAATGCCTATCATAAATGGAGTCAATTGAATTTCTTAAGAATAGATTAAGAACTTGAAATTATTGTACCAAAAAATGATGTCATGTTATAAAAAGCTATTACAAATAAGATGGTACTTAAAATCACAAAATTATTTATAACTGCGAATATTGAATAAGAAAAATAGAATCAACAAAAACAGATTTGAGAGTTGACAGAAAAATCAAATTTTCTTTTTTAATAACTTTTTCTATTTGAGATAATAAACACTTTTTAAAGAACCGAGTTTCAAATGTATAAAATAACATAACATTTAAATTCGACAAGAAATTAATCTAAGAAAAAAATTTTTTTTTAATCAATTGCAATTTAAAACTAAATTTTGAATTATCCAAAGCCTTAGCAACAGTTTGACATTTGTATTATTAAGTAATTTGATTCTTATTCAAATAATTTGCTTTTTATTCAAGTTATTCTAAATAACTTAAAATTGGCTCTCTATATAAATAATATATTTAGAACTAAAAATAAAGTAAAAAAATAAAATTACACAAAAAATTTAAAGTCATTAAACTAATCAAAAAATGCATTATTAGCACCAAAAGCTGACAAACAATTTAAACTATACACCAGAGTTCATGAAAACATTGCTCTGATTGTTATAACCAACCTGAATTACAAGATGCAAATAGTATAATGCGACTCTTATTATTTTCAATACTCAAAATATTACTTATTTAATCTTAAGATAAAAAATAGCTCAATTAAAATGTACATGAAACAATGAAGATGAGGACAATAGTCCAAGGCATGTCTATACAAATTGAGTAAAATTATACACTTAGTGAATTAATACAGTTCAGTTTCTGTTTACCTAAAAAATACATATATATATTGGGGAAAAAAAACTCAAAGATCATGAAATACTTGTAACAGATTCATCATTTCTTTGATCTATCAGCATCTGCAGATTGTAACAACATCCACAGCATGGTAGACATAGTGGGAGAAACCCATTTAGGTATTTATTTAACACACACACACAAGTGCATGTGTATGTAGATATATATATATATTATGATGATAGCAGCATCTTAGCAGATGATAGCCACCTCAAGACTCATCTACAGCATTTGTTTTCAAACAAGGGTCTTTGTCTTAGGGTCTAGGGTTCTTATATAGTCGTCTGTCTTTCCAAATATTTTCAGTCTTCCTTAACAATCTTCAGGGATTGATATTTTTTTTTGTCAGTTAGATGTTAATCTTTAGTGTGTTTTGATCTTATGAGTTTAATTTTTGTTGTAGTTTATTATGTATTTTTATCTTTGTGTTTTTGCACATTTTGAGGACAAAAAAAAACAAACTTTATTTGGGGACATTAAAAAAAAACAACTTTGTTATTAAAAAAGAAAATAAATGAAACCTGTATAACAAATTAAATTATTCTTAAATATACCATATTTGAATTACTTTCATGTAATCTCTAGAAATAGCAAGAAACAGACAGATATTATTTCTGTATGTAAATACTTTCACTACAGATATATAGATAACATTTTTCTTGTAAACTCTTGGCAGAAAAATATAAAAGTATATAAACTCTTCTTTCTCATAACATACAAATCTTAATGGAACATCCAAACATCTCAGATATCTTTTTTAAGGTTTTTAATAAAAATTATATTCATACTTTCCTTTAGACTAGGCCTTTAAACATCAACAAACATTAATATTTTTTTGGGTATTGTTGCCCTCATCATAAGATTGAATTATTATTTTTATCACATTTTGGCCAACTCTCTGGCTTTCATCAGATGGATTAACTGTGACTGGGTAGGAATGTTTAATCTTGAAAATGTATCCCCATTAGTTAGTGTTTCTAGGTAGGATTTTAACAGAGCCATCTTCAGACAATGCTCACCTAGAACCATAGAGACCAATGGCTTGATCCAAGATGTTATGGGTTTGGTTTTTTTCATCTAATAAATACATTGTTTTATTTCCTATTATCTGGTCTTCTATTATTGGGTAAGATAAGATGCACAAAGAGACAAAATCATAAACAAAAGCATCTTCACTTCTTATCTCTAAAAACTACCCACGTCCAAGGTAATGAAAGTTGTGATAATGTTAGATCATGAATCTTTGTTTACTTATAACAACTTCCACAATATCTTATCACACAATGTATAATTGAACTTCATTTACTATATAGTCTATAATAAATTAAAAGATATATTAGTCAAATAAAACACAAAGTGTGGACTATCTTTGACAGATGGAAGAAGAAATAACACAACTAGATGGCAATGCAAAACATAAAACACAAAAGATCAGAACTAATATAAAAACATTTTTTTTTTTTACAAATTACTCTTAAATTAAAATATTCCTAATTTAATATATCTTACATTTCAATCAAACCTTTTCACATAAACATTAGCAATGGTTAAGAAATTTCAATAGTTTAAATATATCAAAATAACTTTTTACTATATCAACTTTAAACCTTGTATCCATTTACATGCTTATTTTTATTATTTTTTTTGTCAATATTTCTTTCAGTTCTAGATTTTTAACAACGAATAAAAGATAGTGTATCATTTAAAGATAGTGTTTTTATTAAATTGTTTTCTTATCTTAAAAATTATTGTCATAATCTCAATTTCTTCATCTGTGCTTGGTCTGATTTGGCCTACTTGTTAACTTGAGAAAATTTCCCCCCTGTTAGGTCTTGGTAAATATACAAAACTTGCTTTTGAATTTTAATGTTTGAAAATACTAACTTTATTTATGTAAAAGGTAATAAGAGACACCTGAAGTTTTAGATTAATTATTTTCTATACAATTAGAAAATAGATCTATAATATTTTCAAATAGAAGCTTTTATTTGTTTTTTTTTGTTTTTTTTAATATTACATTATGTTAAGCATTGATTTAAATTCTAATTAGAATCAGATTTAACAAATTTAAACTATACTTTATCTATGAAAGCTGTTGCAGATATAGAAAACAAATAACAAATGAAATAGTAGATTTATCTACCACTCATTAATAACCTATAGCACAAACAGCAATAATGGATAAATTATCTTGCATATTTTATTGTTAAGAACCCAAAAATATTAGTATACAACCAATTTATCTGTAAGTAAATATAACAAAATATTAGTTTGAGTATTAAATAGTTCATAAAATAAGATTATTGAACAATTAATAAAAACTATATCAATATCAGACTGTTTCAAAATTAATTTCTTTTAAAAAATTAATCTGGGCAAATAGCCAGGAAACCTGAATAAAGGAATGGTATGATAAGGTCATAAGGAACCAAAAAAGTTTAATTTTTGAAATATTTTTGTCAGTTGAAACAAATTTAATGTATTTAAGAATGAGTAAAAAAATACATAAGCAAAATATCAGAATGGATTTGTGTCAGAATTTTCATTTATATTTATATAAATATGTATTTTATTTTAAAATAAACTGTATTTTAACAATTAAAAACTTTATCAAAAATTTCTATTTATAATGAGAGAGTTAGTATTTATTTAAATTTAAAAAAAAATTTGTGACAAAAAGAAAAATGTTAATATAACTTTTTATTAAATCATTAAGTGCACATGAAAAAAGTTTTTTTTTACTTTTAGCATTTGATTAAAAAGCAATTTTTTTTTAAATAAAAATTTTGATATTCTTCTGATAATTACATAACAATTTAAAAAATAAAATAACATATGAATGAATATGCTCTAATAAAATTAATGAAATTATCCATAAAAAATGCAAAGTTTGATAATTAGTTTAATATCAAACAGAAAATAATTTGTAGAATATAATGAAAATTTGTAAAATACATTAAATATTTCTAAATAAATGACAAGGAAAAATTGATAATAATTTATTATTGAATCCAGTATTAGTCTATTAGTGCAATAGGAATTTTTGTTTATATAATGATAATAAAATTATTAAATTTACACAACACATTAAGATTAAGTTGTGGTAGTTTTTATAAGAATACAGCATAATTTTAAATATTTACATATATTTATAGAAAAAAGATTTTAATGTTTACTATTTAATATTTTAGACATTACTCTTAATGAAATAAAAAGGCATAATCAATCAATTAAAAACATGACAGTTGTTTTATATAATTTTTGATTAAGGTATAAAAATCAATTTTGATAAAGAAGTTTAATTATTTTAAAAATATTGTTTTAAAGAAATATTTACAATTTTATCTTGCTATCTTTTGTGCAACAAATAAATAATTGAATAACAAGGTAAATTTCATTAATGCACTTGAAATATATGTTATTAATAATCAAAATCTGGATTATTGTATTAAAATTATTATTTTATGCTTGAAAGTGAGCATGCAGGTGTGCGTATGAGTGTGTGTGTGTGTGTGTGTGTGTGTGTGTGTGGTGATGGTGATAGAGATTTTTAATCAAGAAAATGGTGTAAAATGTTTAAAAGTGACAAGTCCTACCCCAAGTACTGAATCTGTTGCTAATGGAAGGTTCTTCATTTTTTCCAAAATGTTTTTCAATTCATACAAATGGTTTTGAGCCTGACTCATTTCTGAAAAAAAAGTCAATGAATAGAAAACAAACAAATATTATGGAAATCCTAAATCCTTAATAAAACTTTTAGATAAACAAAAATCTTATTTCAAGGTTTTTATAATCTTTTTTGATTTAAAAGAAGTTTCCTTTCACTTACAACTCAAAACATATTGCATTTTATTTGATTAATACAACAATTTAAGATATCCTTTATCAATATCCTTTATTTTTATATAAAATCCTAGATTGAGATGACAAGGCATAAATAGTAATAGACAATTTTTTTTGTACAACATACAGAATGCAAGAAATATTTAAATGCTAAAACTTAATTTAACCAATTAAAATTTACAAATTTATTGAATTTCATATAAAACTTTTTTTTAATGCTATAAATGCTGTTTAATCAGATGTATATAAGGTGTATTATTAAATAGAGAATGACACTGTTTTCATGTGTAGATTTCTTACCAAACTATTTGCTCTTATTTTATATACGAATGAAACAGCTTGTTACCCTAAATAATATTTTTTTTTAATCACGCAACTGAAGCTCTTCTAAAAAAACTAATTTGGTATTTGAAAGTATTTATGAAACAATGTACCAAAATAATTTTACTTTTATCAACAGATCTAAGAAATTTTATTAAGAAATTAAAAAATAATAGTTGGAAAACATTTAAAATTGAAAAAATTTAATAGAATGAGAAAAAAAAAAAATAAAATCACTCTTAAGCCTTAAAAAACAAACAAACAATAAAATAATAATAATAATAATAATAAAATTAAAAATTAAAAGTTCAAAATTGGTTATAAGAGACATTAATAAATCTAATATTCATACACAAACATTGATAGTTTTTCTTTATGAATATTTAAAAATAAACATTTTGTTAGCACAATTAATTCCATTTCAATTCTAAATTCTTTTATGAATTTTCTATAGAAAAACAAATGCCTTAAGCCAGAAAAATATTGTAGTAGATCAGTTACAAAGAATAGAAATAATTATTTTTTGTTGACTAATTTCAGGCTACATATGTAATGAATATTTTTCTTTATTCTTTTTTGAAATTGCAGCAAACAAGGTTATAGACATAAAAAAAAATTCTTCACTACTCAAAGATATATTGTGACTGACAATTTTACAAGTTTAAATCAGAGCCCTTAAAATACCGGGTATCTTTGCTAGTTTTGATAAAACATGATACACTCCCAAATAGAAACTTATGGAAGTGCTTTTAGAACAGACTGAATTCCCTATGAATGCATCTGAGAGGAGTTTGTTATAATTAAAAAGTAACATTTTTACCTTTTGTAGTATTCATTCTCTCTGCTTTACTATTCATATATATTTTTTTAAATTGAAAAGGAGAAAAAGAAAGAAATAGTATTGATTTTTTTTCCTACCTTTATTGCATTGGTGTATCCCTTCTGAATCTAACAGCCAAGCTGCTACTTTTCCACATCCTGAGAGTAAAGTTCCCTGGTTAGGACGTCCTTTCAAGCTAGCCTGGCGCACACTTTCTTTTCCCATACTGAAAGTTCGAGCTTTTTCTGGTAAATTGGCACCTGGAAAATAGCACATCAATAACAATTCAACTTGATGATGTAAGAAGTCATCACTAAACCTTTCACTACAGCTCTCTGTAACACAACAAGTAAGTATTTTATCCATATGGAATATACATTAAACTTATGAAATTTAAAAAGGTAATAACTTGTAATTGAAATACACAAAGAAGTCAACCTTGTAATATTAATTGTGTTGGAAATTTACACTGTGAAGTTGGCACTAGATTGGCGAAAATTCAAGAGAGCAACATTGGAGATTGAGAAAGGAGGCCATTGGAAACTGACCAAAGGTAACAAAAGTTATAAATACCAGATGATGTCAGTTAAATGTTTACAATCAAAGTAGGCCAATGAAAATCAATGCATCTGAAAATAGGTTTCATCTACTTCTATAACATTTTTAGAATAGTTACAATTGATTGAAATGTTTAATCCAATAATAACATTTAACTTGTAGACATCAGACGAGATATTTTTACCCAGAAATATATTTAGCCCTTTATACCTAATACTTATGAATTCATTCGTTTTTAGAAATTTTGTTAAAAAACTTTACAAATAATTTTAAAAGAATTTTTTAAATGGTAAATATTCATCTTTTCTCTCAAGGTGAAGACATTAGTTCATAATAAAAGAATTAACAATCATAATATAAACTGTTCTTATTTTATTAAATATAATTTAGACAAGTGCTAATTTTCTTAGTATTTTCACCTTTTAAATTTAGTTAAGTCTTTTTTGTACCAATTGAAGTGAAGAAATGGTATCCAAAAATGGACCGAAAAAATGAAAACAAAAAACAACATAAATTGAAATCAGTGTGACTGAATGAGAAATCCCAAATGCAGAATACAATTTCTTCAATAATGTCTAAAAATTAAGAGCTCTAAAGAACAAGTAAATTTAAATATTAATTAGAAAGAAACAACACTGGACCATAATTTTTAGCCTATACCTTGATATGGGGAAATCCACTTGGGTTTGTGGATAGACAGCCGGACTTCAGAATCATAATGAATCCCAGTCATTGTTACCCATTCGCCTTCAGATTTGGACTAACACCCTTGGGAAAGATATGAATCCTCACATTCCCTCCAGTTATGTGTTAACTAGTGCATACTGAGTTAATTAAAGAAGTATGGGTGGACAAAAGGAATGTTTCTCAAAAGTGATTGTCTTCAGTATTGTTTTCTGACCTAAAAGTTTGATATGCCGTAAAACTCAACAAACAAACAAAACACCAAGATAGACACAATATCTGATTTAAAAATTTTATTGAACTACAAAAATTATTTTGCAATTTACTAACAATTTATGAAATATACTCTGAGAAATTATGGTATCCAAAAGTTAATATAAATTTTAACCACAAATAGCTATTGTATATAAGTGTATGCTAAATACTAGGACAGAGTGATCAGTAGTTTTTTTTATATGAATATTTAAATTCACTTGTTTTTTTTTAGTAACCTTTAACTTGTGGACATTACTGTACATTGCTAACCAATTATCTGAGATATTCTCACAAATAAAGCAAATTATTCTGATGACTAACATAATTTATAAGTTACTTTTTTTCTGTCAAGCACTAAAGATATATACTAATCAATAGTTCCTTTCTAAAATTATGTTTTTTTCATGACCTTTAAATATTGAAAAGTCTATTAATAATTCAGACATTATTTTTGGCAAACTATTAACAGAATATTTTGTTGGCATAAAAAATAAAATACTTATTCTATCAACTACAATGATTGATAAATCCCTAAAGGGGAAAGTTCAACAAGTCAAATCTTCAACAAGATCAGCCATACTTTTTCATTACAAAACTGAGTAATATCCAATGAGATTGTTATACCATAAAAATAGTTGATAAATAATGCTTTTTTGTTTGAATAGTTCAACTTAAAAATGAAATTTAGATTGTAACTAAAAACATAGATTTTCATATCTTTGCTTTGTAAATACATATTCAAAAGTGGGAGAGTAGAAGTTTAAATTAACTGTTTTAAATAAAAAGTGCAAAACATCAAAAATGCCAAATGAAAGCATCGCTCAGATATTAATTGAAAAAAATTCTAGAAACTGTAAGTTAATTTTCTAGAAGATTCAACTTCAAAGAAAATTAACTTAGATTGTTCTCTAATCTAAGATATTCAAACAATATGCAATCTAAATCATGCACCTCTGAAAATCTCCTAAATTTCTGTGTCTTATGTTAATAAATCTACGAAACACCAGATTTCAAAATTTATTTAAATAAATAATCAAATATAAGAAGTCATTTATAATTTTTAGATGGTATATGAAGATAATATAAAAATTTAAAATAAATCTTTTAAACTTGTTTTATAATTGTTTTTTTCAACACATAGTGTTTCTTAATTGGTTTTAGAAGTTCTCTTACATGCAGGAAGCTGTGTAATCTCTTCAGTTGGTGAAGTAAGCTCTGTCAACCTTGGTTGATCTTTGGTTCCATAAGTGATTTCATGCTGACGATAAAGTCTGTGATGAGTAAGTTGGGCCAGCCAATCTTCAAACAATTGAGGATCTTTCACCTAAAAAAAATTAATAAATTTAAAAAATTGTAATATCAAAAACCTATTCAAACAATAATGATTAATATGTTTAAAAATGCAAGCAATTTATTCCAGAAAAAAAAATTCACCTTATAATTCAATTGGTAATATCTTGAAGTTTTATTAAAAAAATCTATTTCTTAAACTGATATTTTAGATTGAATACTTTATTTAAAACTGTAAACCATTTGAAAATCAAAATATTTTTAGACCAGCTATGAACATGCACTTAAATAAAGTGAAACTTACCTTCCTTGATTCTTTCAAATAGACTGAGGGTCTAAAGGTTTATATCACTCAGAATTTGTCATACTTACAGTGGATAAAAACAATTAGACAAACAAATGAAAAAAACTACGGAAAATATTCAGTGTTTGTTTGTGTGTGGGGGGGTAAATTAAGACCCCCCACTTTGATTAAATACAAATATATATTTCTCCAAGTATCTGGTGTAATGTAGTTTCAGAATATATTTGCTTGGATATCGATCCCCAAATTCATACAAGTTTGCAGCCAGCTAGAAGCTACAATTTTATTCTGTTCAATGTTTTAATCATTCAAAATTAAATTCATTATGAAGAAATATATAAAAGGGGTATTTTTTTCTATACAACAAACAGATAATAGAAATTATTTCCATGTATTTTTCATTAATTCTTGAAAACCAGAACAATAAGTTGCTTTGGCTGGTTACCACAAAGGTCAATAGAGGGTCATTAATAATTTATGGCTCAATTTTGTTGATGACATGGTGTAATAGCTAAGGCTTATTAGACTGTGAAAGTATAAAACATAATAAACTCATAGTTTATCAATTACATTTATTTATGAATTGATAGTCTTGTGTGAGATAATTCATTTTCCTTGTTTCCTAGCTATGAATTAAATAACATTACTAATGATTTTCTGACAATTTGTATATAAGAATAAATTAGATTTAGAAAAGACAGTTTGGGTTTTAAATGAAAATTATGTTTAAAAGGCTAATCAACAGATAAACATTGAAGGAAAAAAAACAAAAAAACTTTGTTTTGTTCATAAGGCAATAATTATAATAACCAATGAAAAATTGATAATCTAAGAAAAAAATAGTAAACTAGAGATTTGAATAATTCAGCTCTTGTTTTAAGAATTGATTCAAATTTGATGGTTATTTCAGAAATGTCCATTCTCTGATTAACTCAGTCATCTTCTGAATCATCTTACATAAAATATTATTACTGATAAATGTGTTTATGAAAGTGGAAAGTTTTTCATCAAAAATTTGCAGGAGACACGCTTACCATCAAGATATTGTCATAAGTTTAAGATAAAGAAACATTTTAATTTTTATGTATTGAAAGCTTCATAAACACTTGAAAAGGTTTGGTTTATGGATCAGAGATAAATACTTCACTAAAAAATAGGTTTGAACTATGGAGAATGATGAAACCTAAGTTAATATGAATATTGGATTAGGTGTGGCTTTAAAAGGTTGAGTTAGGTTGTTTTTGTATTATGGTTTTATTCCATTTCTAGGGTCCTTTTTTCCTAGCTTTAATCTATTTTTCATCATGTCAATAATTAATTTATTTTTTCATTATAAGCATTAAAAGCAATTTACATTATTTTCTTAATTCATAAACAAGTGATGATAGCCATTGGTTAGGTTTCATTGGAATTTTTCATAATCCCTTTTTTCATAATAAAACATAAAAGCAATTGAGTTTAAAAGAAGATGTAAGAAAGTTAAAAACATTTAATAGATATAGATCTTAAGAATAATAATAATATAGTTCTTAGTATAAAACCTCTTACCTTCACATGATGCACTAGTTCTTCTGCATCAATGTCTATTCGGCGTTGACATCTTTTGTAGCATAAAACAGATAGTCCAATGTCGATGACTCCATGGTATTTACCTTTTTGAATCTGAAAATAATTATTCAAAATTAGAGGAAATATTTATGAAATTGACCAAATTTCATTAAAAAAATGTCCTTTTTTTCCCAAATGTTTAGACAATTAGTGATTGATTTTATGAGCTTTTCAGAAATTTATTGTATAATATTGGCTGAAAGATAATTTCTTTGAAAATAAACCTATTATAGGGTGTGGCTCCAAATGTTTTAACTAAATAAAAGTTTACTTTAAAAGAAATCTTGTTTCTTTCAGCCAGGAAAGTGCTATTATTACAAAAAGGTTTCTGAAAAACTAATCTGTATAGATATGCATGATACTGTAAACAAAATCACTTAAAGGGAAAGCTCATAACAAACTATCTACTAGAGTGATCAAAAAAGATTGTGACTTTATTTTCTGATTCTGTAATGGTCTTATCGCTGACAAAATGACTTCAGACAATCTTATAAGTTTAGTCAAATGACAAAAACAATGGAAAACCAAATAAATCAAAGTTGCTGACATTCTAATAGATTCTCCATTATAAAACCCAACAAAAATATTGTTATTGTTTTTCGAAATCCTTGAGATGAGGTATGATGAATATTTTTAGAGGAATTTTTCGGACAATTGTCCTCATCTTTATATATATCTTTAAAAAATATATATATATATATAAAAATACAGATGAGGACAATTGTCCCAAAAATTCCTCTAAAAATATTGTTAATTCACACTTTATAATCAATTTACACAATGAATTAGTTATGGTTTTCTATCTTGTCTTCTTCCTTGAGATAAAATTAATGTTAGTCAAAAGTAAAAGTAGGAATGAATAATTTCAAGTTAAAGATAGAAATTATTGCATTTTAATTATTTTTAAGTTTTAAGAGAAATGAAGATTTCCGATCTAACAACATCCAAAGTAAAAGCATTGAATAATGAATATTTAAGAAGTGACATAAATTTACATTTAAATATTCTAAAAATGAATTTATTTTGAAAGACAAAATATATACAAACCTCATTTGGTGATTTTGCATAAACCAAAATTCCTTTATCTAAGACAAAGAATCTCTGTAAATAAAAATAAGTTATTCAAATTTTACAAATTACAGGAAATTAAAAGGATAGGAGGCCATTAAAAAAAATCATATATTTTTATTATTTCAGTAGGAATCATTTAAATCTTCAATAAAATCAATCATCTCAAAATTTGACTAAATCAATTTTTTGTCTTTAAACAAACGAGTCCATCATCAAAATCTATATTCAGTGATATACTTTAAACAATAGAATTGAAAAATAACAAAGAAATACAAAAGCTTAAGAAGTAATGTACTTCATAAATTCCCAAACTGATGTTGTTTTTTTTAAGTACCAGAATGAAAATTTGACATGCAAAATATAATGAATCCATTTTCTTCAAATTAAGAAGAAAACATATTTTTATGATTGGATAAAAACATTTTTTTTCTTTTTGACAGATAAGGATTCATTTTTGAATGCACGCACTACTGATAGGCAGTAAGAATCAAATTTGAAATATTTAGTATTATTTTAAGAATAAAAAAAGAATCTACTGCATTTAAATTGTCTTTTGCATAATATATAACTTATTCGCATTAATGTTCACTGCCTTTTCTGAAAAAA
>JAUZSX010000007.1:734869-751217 GCA_034780655.1 Idiosepius hallami | reverse complement strand
AAAAGCAGAAATTGTTAAGAATTTTTAAGTCAAAGGAAGTTTTCATTGTTTTCTTATGTTATGATGATAAGGCTTATCTGGGGTTGAAGTTATCAACTACCGTGGAATTTACACGGGTTCTGCTAGTAATTATTATTTCTAGTACTATTTAATTTCTATAAATCTGCTCAACTCAACAGCAACAATTACAGCAGAGAGTAAGTACTTACTTGAATGCTTCTAAATAATCCCGCCCGACCATAAAGTCAAAATTATTAGGCAGAGTTACTTCCCTTGATATTTGTTGGCATTTACATCATCTCACGCCATGGCGTTAAATCCGATTGTTATGGGTTCAGACAACAAAAATAAGGTTGGAAAATAAATGCCTTTTATAAAATTATTTTTTAAAATAATTTCTTTGAATTATGCCATTTATGTTGTATATTTTTATAATTGACCACCATTGAATTTAATTATAAATGCCTTGTTTCTTCTAATATTTTAACATCACGTCTTTTTTCTTCTCGTGTTGTGTGTTGTGTCTGTTTCTAATGTCAACAAATGTTTTTTTCTTTCATTTTTTTAAATTAAGTTTTTTTACAATTTGTCGTTTATTCACGTATTTATTTAGACATACATACATACTTATAGTTTTGCGTGTAATTCTTCTTCGCTAAAAACAAAACAAAAACAACAATGAAGCAAAAGTATTTTTTTGAAAAGTTGAAAAAATGTGTTTAAATTCGAATTTTAACAAAATAAAAACGATTAAGTAAAATAAAACTTCTTGCAAACTCAAGTTATAAACTAAACTACTTATAATTTTTTCTGACTTTATTTTAGATTTAAAAAAAATTTAAATAGAAAATTAAGAATAATTCTTTTTTTGTGTGTGTGTAGGGGATTCTTTTAGCTTTCTTTCCTGAATTTATTTCCTTAAAGTCTTTTTTAAAGGGCCAAAAAACTCTTTGTTTCTTCCCTGGAACTTTTTCTTAGGTTATTTTTAAACGAATTAATTACTCTAGTCAGTTCTCTCACCCACGCCCGACCATAAAGCCATTAATTAACTTTGTTATAATTATTAATCTTTCAAGAAAACTGCAATAAAATTACCACCCAACCCAACATACCTCAATCTTTTTTGCGTTAAGAGCCGTTTTTGTTTTATGGAGTCCCAATAAGGCCTATTCGTCAAACTTTACTCACTTTTCAAATGTTGCTTTTAAAGTGTATTATTTTTTTTTGAATGGGGACTAATATTGTATTTAAACTTGTCGCTAACAAATAGTTTTTATGGCATTAAGGCTTCTAATATCCACTTTTTTTTATTGTTTGTTTTGACTAACCCTATTCTCAACCCTAACCTTAAAAAAATTATTGTTAATATAATTTATGTGCACAAAGAGAGTTCCTAACCCCAGAAAGTTCTCAAGCTGAACGGACGATGATGAGTACGACGACTGCTTCTTAAATAGTAATAATCAACTTTTTTATTTCAATTACTTTTACTTTGTATAAAATTTATTATAACTTTTAACTTTAACCCTTTAAACCCTAAAGAACCGATATATCGGCCGTGGCGACTTAAGGCAAAAGAAGAGACACATAAAAGGATATTTCAACCTCCATCTTTGGATTCTGACAAGTAGTCACTCAGAGCCGTTCTATTAAAGAACTATATTAGGGTCGAAATGTCAGTGTGTCTTTTTTGCCTTTGGTTACTAAGGCTGATATATCGTCCCTTTAGGGTCGAAAGAGTTAATATAAAAGAAACAAAAAATGAGTTAATTCAAACAAAACAGTTTGTATTTTTGTTTTTACATGATCATTTGTCGGTAAAATATATTTTTTTTTGTTGACTGACACTACAATTAAAAAGATGTGAATTGATTATTACATATAGTCATTTCAATGCTTCAACAAAAGATTTATAGACAGTTGTGTTGTATAGCCAGCTAGTAAGCTATGGTTATGATTTTATATTCTACTAAGCTTAGTTTCTCTCTTAAAAATCATTGAAATAAATACAGAATTTTTTTAGAAATTAAGAAATGGTTAAAAAAAACCAAAACAATAATAAATTTAATTATAACCCTTAATGCCTGCAGTACTGATTACAGCTTTAACTT
The DNA here is from genome assembly GCA_034780655.1 of Idiosepius hallami. NCBI lineage: Eukaryota > Metazoa > Mollusca > Cephalopoda > Idiosepiidae > Idiosepius > Idiosepius hallami. Next base: position 749,106 of record JAUZSX010000007.1, on the reverse strand, counting down.
CTTAACCAGTAATTACAATTTAGCTTGTCTTTATTCAAATTGTGTTTTGAAACCAAGGATGAAATAGCTGTTCAAAAATGATTTTTCAAAGAGCATCAAATTAGTTCTCTCACCCTTTCTTTACCTTTTTGCATTATCACAACCTACTTGTGAAACTAGTAATTGTAAAATGTTCTGACTATAGATTTTAGACTTTACTGTAGACACCTATAATATTACTGGAATATTCTAGAATAAAATATTCATAAATATTTAGACACTATGCATGGTTTCATATTATGGTTGAGTTAAATGAATACATTTTTTACCAGGTGAAATGAAAAAAATGATCAACTTTTGTAATGATAGAAACCAATTTTATTATCAATTTATGATAGTAATTATCTTTATAAATAAAAAAAAAAGTACCTGATTTTGTCATTGTTTTTAGTTTTAACAGCCAAAATTAGGTTTTAACAGACAAATATTTATTTTCCCCCACTGCATAGATTTAATCATTTTTTTTTAAACCTTTCACTTTTTAAATTAGTTATGATGATTTATTCTTTTTCTTTTAGGCCAAAATTCATCAGAACCAACCTTATGATGAATCTCTAGATGTACCTGATGCTGAAGAAGTTGCTAGTACTTATTCACCCACGCCTCGTTCGCACAATCCATTAAGTATATAAAAAGATTTCTTTTAAAGAACTTTCTATATTTAGAACGTTGTCAGTTTTACATGCTTTTTCTTCATATTGTCTTTCTTTATTGTAATTTTCAAAATGTGCCAATTAATTAACCTTCTTTGATTTTTTTCAAAAATGGGAATTCCCCATCAGTTCATTGAATTCCTTAAAGCTGCATTGTTATAAACAAATAAAAAGACTAATGAATAAAATAAAAACTTAAATCATTATTAAGTATCAACTCCTAATTCTAGAAATACTGGCAAGTAATAATATTCTTTTTTTTTATTCATAAATAGACTTTTCTAAAAAAAGATATAATATAGCATTGTTTTCTTAATTTACAAAAATCTATTTGGTTGCATTATCATTTGGCTATATAAACCTATATATAAAACCTTGAATGTCATAAACTTTTCTATCTGAACTAAGTGGACAAATAGACTAGGGTTACTTCTTTTTTCTTTTTAGTGATTATAGGCATTACATTACACCCTCATGTTTTTTAGTACAATTATATAAAGTGTTTATTTTATCCACAAATTAATCTATCAAATTTTTTTTTTATAACTGTATCCTCTCACTTGTCTCAATAAAAATATCACATAATATTAGCAGCTAGTTTTAATTTGGTTGATGAAATTAGTTTACTGGTATCTTTGTTGATGATGTGAGCATTTTATCATATTTAAGATTTTTTTTTTTATATTTATTTGTGAACATATATAAAAACAAATTTAATAATAAATTGTAGTTCTTGAGAAGCATGATAATATAATCAGACTTAATTAGGCATGTTGGAAGGGGCCAGTGATTAGAAAAAAGGGGTTTTAACTCTGAAATATTACCTATTACTATCAATAACGCATTATACTGCCTTAGGAAACCTTATAATTTTCTAAAAAAAATATGTTTCACCAAAATAAAAGTTTCCAAGCTATAGACAGAATTTGTACCAACAACATTTTATCAAATTATCTGATTTATCTAACAACAATAAAAACTACCTTAAATTCCCTTTTTTTTTCAAAATTTTAATCTTTAGACCAAATTTGACCAGATTGAACCCACTAGAATTAGATAGAATATCCTAATACCATATAAGGTACATAAAAAAAAGAAAAGGTTCATTAATTTCCTTTTATCACACTGGTGAAAGAATAATACTCATCACAACTGAATTGATAAACTTAATAAAATAAATCAATTTCTTTTGATTTGGTTTGAGAGTATTTTAAAGGTTAATATGGCATTATTACAAAGAAATTCTATGCAATTAAAAGAAAATTTATTGTTCATTTCATTAATTTTTTTATTGACTTTGAAAACAAGGACTTATTCCTTTTAAAAATTTATTCCCAGTAAACTAGCCAAATATAGCACTAATTTACATGTGATATAAAAGAATATTAAGTCATTTAGAGATTCTTTGCATATGGTCAGATAGGCTTTTTAAAGACTTGTTTTTAACACATTTACATCTGCTAGAATATTTGATAATTGCTATACCAGTTTTTTATTTTATTATTTCTATCAATATTTTGTTGCTATTCACTGATTGTTGTGAAGGCCTTTAAAACACTTTTGTATTAGAAACTACTTATGCTTGAAATACCCAATTGGCTAATGCAGAGTTAAAAAAAAATTATTATCTTAGTATAAAACAAATGGATTCATATATGTGTCAGTAACCAATAGATTTTTTTATCTTCTTAAGGTCGGTTGCCTGCAAGTCATATTGCAAACCATGGCAGTAGTCCTCGTGAATCTCGATTGACTGACAATTCTGATGAAGACAGTAAGGTGAGTTATTTCCACTGTTGAGATCTTTAAAACAAATTCTCTTTCAATCTATCTTGTAAAATTCTAATATTTTTGTACATTAAATAGAACAGAATTTTAAACAAAATTTAATCCAATTTCTTGCAGCATTATGTAGTAAAAACTAATAAATAGTTATCTCTTAAGATAAAATGATGTGAATGTTTAATTTGTCAAAATAACATGATTATAAATATATTGACAAATCCAAATTCTTTTTAAAAAAGAGTAAGAGACAAACTAGTTTATTGGTTTCAACGACCTCTCTTCTATTCAGAATTATAATCAGTTTCAAGGTTTGCTAGGTTACAAGCTTGACAAAAGATATGAAGTATTAAATAGTTAATAAGTCTGTATTTTTATTACAATTATTAAACATATTTATAAAAAATATTTCAATTTTGGGCTATCTTGCCGAACATGTTTTAATCAAACAAAAACAACCAGTCATTTCAATAAGAAAATATTTTCTATTTGATTCTCTAAAATTGACCTTAGATAAAAAAAATTGTTGTTTTCATTTTTCGAATGCCAGAAAGCTTTACAGAAAGTGATTGGTCAACCTGAACATTTGTCTGATGAAGATGATGATGGCTCTGATCTTTCAGATGATGATGATGATGAAGATGAAGAAGACGAAGTTCATATTGAAGGGTTAATATTGTTTATCTCTTAATTTATTTTACACTTTTGTAACCATTACTAAAAAAAAAAGATAAGTTTTTATTTTTCTTGGCATAATTATATTTCGTTTCTTGACTTGTTAGTCAAAAAATCCTAACTTTATTGAATTTCTTGACCAAATAAAGAAGCCAAGTTGTTGCAGCTTGATACATTCAGCTTGGATTTTGAAATTGTACAAGGGACAATATTCATCCTGTAAAAGATCAATTACATGTCACACTATTTTGCGCATTAACTTTTAGTCTACAACACTTTTTATTACGTAGACCCTATTTAAAATAATCAAAAGAATAACTTATTAAAATCTCATTCATAATCTTCATACAACTCTTTTGTCTTGTTGTTGTTCCTTAGGGCTTATGATCCTGCTGATTATGATAGTCTTCAAGTAAGTCCAGAAATCAAAGAAATGTTTGAATTCATCACAAGGTAAGATTTATGAATTTTCTGCACATAAAGATTTGGTTTGGATATAATTTAAAGAGTTGTTTTATTTTAGAAATCTAAATGAATAGCAGTAAATTTAAAAAGACGCTTATTATTCATTGTTCATTAAATTTAGGGTCAACTTTATAAAGATAATAACAATTGTTATAAATACTCAGAATAATTGAAATTATCAAAACTGCTTGTTTTATCAAGCTTCTTTTGGTTATAGCTCTTTATTTTTATATAGTCTTTTGAAGATGTTTATTCTTTATGTAATCATTATTATTATTATATTATTGTGTTTTTGTGTGAATCTAATTATTTTTTATTTATAATGCAACTTTTAAAATAGTTTTTACTTTTCTGCAGATATTCTTATCAAGTCATAGAATTGGAACACAAACTGAAACCGTTTATTCCAGACTTTATTCCATCCGTTGGAGACACAGATGCATTTATTAAAGTGAGTTAAAAAGAAAACAAACTTTTTCTTTCTATATTATTTAAATCTCTAATTTTATTCACAATATTTGATGCTAATTATTGAACTCAAAAGTTTGTTTTTCTATTTTCAATTAAATATTTTATTGGGTTAATTAGGGTAAATTATGGATTAATCTTAGTTTTCTTTCCTAAGAGTCAATGTATTGTTTTATAATATATAAATAAATATTTATTCTATTCTTTATTCAATTTAATTAGATATTTTAAAATTCATTGGAATCATTTTTTTTTTACTTTATTCCATTACTAATGAAATTATTTTCTATTTCTATGAAACATATAACAAATATATTGTTATATTTCTTTAGAATTTAATTTTCTTTAAATGATAAAAAACATTTTTTTTTATTAAATGTAAAGGGGAGTGTGATGTTTTGGGAGACAGACATATATTTACAAGTTGTTAATTTATAAAACAAAAACCTCCCATAAATTTTTATAAGAGTTTTATAATATCGGAATAAAAATTTAGGAAATTCTTTTTAAATACTCATGTTAATAACAGAATTTTCTATGAAAATTTTTATAATTTATTTTGCATGATTTTAAAATCTTATATAAAAGAGCAAATGTAAATTTTGTTTTTCTTTGGTAGATTCCAAGACCTGATGGAAACCAAGATATGATTGGATTGACCGTTCTTGATGAACCTTGTGCTCGTCAATCCGATCCAACAGTTCTTGATCTTCAGTTAAGAGCAATCTCAAAACAAACAACAGCTAAACAAATTGTAAATATCAACTCATCAACCTTTTTTTTTTCTTTCCTTTTACTTGTTGAAATAACAACTCTACCCACAATTATCTTTATTTATAAAATTTTATTTTTAACAGAAAATATTCTAAAATACAATTAACAATACAAAAATTTGAATAATGTTTACTACTCATATGATATTAAACATATTTAAAAAACAATATTAATATTTAATCAGCTAGTTAATATTAATAAAAACTAAAAGTGCTCATCACTCATACTTAGTGTTAATAGTCATTCTTTCATTCTTATAAGAAATGTTACTTAATTTTGTGACTTTACAGCGACATGAGAATATGTATTACTACAACTTCATGATAATGGGTTAGCCAATGGTTTTGGGATTACCATATGTTTTAGAAGAGTTGTATTCTGATTCTTTTCATGCCCATGTTGCTTAAGATTCACAAAAGAAGGACTGGATACAGTTCAGTTGAAGTATTGGATTTGGTATTAAAGAAGAAGAAGAAAATTTGCTAACCAATCCAAAAGAAATGACAAAAAATCGTTTTCACCAAAAAGAATTTGTTTTCTAATCTTTTTAGGTTGTGAAAAGTTTACCTGATGCCGAGAAAAATAGTAAACAAATTGATGTCTGGATTCAAAATATTCAAAAATTACATCGAGCAAAGCCACCACCAAATGTTCACTACACAAAGTTAGTATTTCTTAATTTGTTTTCAGTAAATAAAAATTACCTAGATTCTGAGCTCACAATATTAATTCTTAAAAGCTATGTTGAATTTTAGACAAGAAGCAATATTTTTGGCATAATATTCCATCATTCTCTGGCCCCGTCCGTCTAGCAGTGTCTAGCTGGGCGATCTTCTTTTGACTAACTGCTCTCACTAGTTTATATAATCTTTTTACAGTATTTTGATAGTTCAAATATTCAATTTGTTAACTTAAAATTCCTTCTTGACTTTCAATAACTGCAATTATTCAATCTGTTTTACAATTTACATATTTCAGATTCTTGTAATGATTAAACTTTTTGTCATTTACATAAACACGTCTTTTTAACAAAGCTATTTCCACATTTATATTGGCCTTGACTGAATTTTTTACAAATTCTCTTTGTTTATGAAATCTATCTATCCGTGTTCAAATCCAGCTATCACCCAATGTCCCAACATAACAAGTCGTGCCATGTTGTTCCTGGAGATGAAAAAATCCTTTGAGTTGCGATAGTTAGATGTTTGACTTAATCATATTTGCAACAAAACTAATGCAATTGCTTCAGAAATTGAAATGATTGGGCCAAGACAGAAAAACATCAGATTTTGGGGGATAGATGAAAAGCTGATGTGGCCCCTTGGTGGATGCTTCTTGTCTATCATATTTAATTGAATATTTTAGGGAGAGTTTGTGCCTAATAATATCTGACCTAAAGACTTATATTAATCTAATTTCTTTATTCTGTAACCTACAATTAAGATAGAAGAAAAAAAAAAATAAGCAAATGAATACCAATATTTTAAAAAACACCATGCTTTTTACCCCAAGAGCAGATGTTACATATTTGTGAGAATTTAATAATAACAAAAGCTTTATTAAAACTATGTAATTGGACTGATTTTTAGGAAAAAGTTATCCAAAATTTCCGCATTTATAATGAATCAATCGAACTCAGTTTCTCTTCGAAAATGTTAGGGTAAAATTTCTTCAGATTTATACACATTTTTTTAAAACAACACCCACTCCTTTTTTAGGCAATTAAAAGTGATTTTTCTTCCAGTAACAACATAGGTTATAAATAAACACAAATAACATTTTTATTGACTTAGATTAAAACTATTTAAAGTTTTATTTAAATCTTCCAAATTAAATTATATTTTAAACACTAGAGAGCTATTTATTTGAGTTTATTTATAGTTGCGTCATTTTTTTGTTTTTCATTTAAGAAATATGCCTGATATTGATACCTTGATGCAAGAATGGCCAGCAGAACTGGAAGAGCTTTTGAAAGAGGTCAGTTTTCTTTTCATTTTCAGCAGAATATTACATTTCCATTTAAATAAGAAATAGTCTTTTTTAACCTCTCTATTTTCTGCAGAAGTAATTTCAGTCAATTTTAGGAATTGTTTTCTATCTAATTCTTTAGGTTTCATTGCCAAGTGCTGACATGGACTGTAGTCTTGGGGATTATGTGAAAGCTATATGCAGTGAGTTGTTTTGTTCTTTAAAAAAGAACTGCTTTAACTTTGTATAACAATTTAGTTACATGATTTTCTATCCATTATGTTGTTTTCTTTCTTTTGTAGGTATACTTGACATTCCTTTATACAAAACCAGTCATAATAATGATAAAGTACAAGCTTTACATGTTCTTTTCACATTGTATAATGAATTTCAGAATTCACAGGTAAACATCCTAAACTTTTCTTATTTTTTGCATGAATTATAAAGTTTTGTAATAGACAAAGTTATTTGAATATTAAAAGAAAAGAGTGGGAAAGAAGAGGTTGAAGATTATTGATAAGGCCTGATGACACGTAGCGAGAAATTGGCAGTTGCTGACGGCTGTTGACTCTGTGTCTGCACTTAACTAATATACACACTCTATCACTGATATTGAGCACTCTAACTATAAATTTAAGCAATCTTAACACACACATTATATATATATATATATTAGAAAAAAAGAATTTAACCATCAAAAGATGCCATTTTCAACTGAGAGTCAGTCAATGCGATGATATTAAATCTCCAATTGGTAGAGTATTTTTAAATATATCTTTTATCACAGAATAATAAAGAATATGTTTATTCAAGAGAAAATAGAGATATTGTTTTTCTATATTTTTAGAAGATATAAATAATTTCTGTTTTCTATTTATTAATTGCAGACTTTTAGTAGTATTTGTTTGATAGAAAACAACTATTGAAAATAGTAAGAAAACAAAAACTACCAAAATAAGACCGCAAGTTCGCAATAAAGTTAATTCTCAGTTATCTTCTATGTTCTAAAAGAAAAATCAAAGCTTTTAGTTAAGAGTGTTGTTTTTTTTATCTCTTTACAGCATTTTCAAGCCTTGGCACAAGAAAATAAAATGGATAATAATTTAAAGAAAAAATCTTCAGATCAGCAATTAATTCTAACTGAAGAAAATGGACAACCAATGTAAAAAGTATAGAATATTGCTTTATATTCATAATAATCATATTTATTTTTCACATAAATTTATAAAAATTTAATTCAAAGCCTTTATTTTTAAATTCATCTTTGCAGTTGGTAGAATAAGTATTCAATAAATGCTGAATATTTTTATATTTTACACACTTGCAAAGAAAAAAATCAAAACCAATTTTTTTTTTTTTTAGAATAATTATGTTGACTTTACGGGCAAGATTATTCTCGCCTGTTAAAAGCTTTTGTTGGTAGCATTTGGTTTTGCTTCTCTTAAATATAAATCAATCATCAGTTATTGAATACTTATTATCCACACTGTGTTTGTGTGTATATATATATATACACACATACATACAGCTGCACAAAACTGAAATTTTGTAATAAACAATAATTGGGTTAACAAATTGATTAGAAATAATTATTAATTTTCTAATTTTTGTTATTGTATTTTTATAAATTTCTTTTTCTTTCTAAAAAAAGTCTTATTAACTCTGAAAATGATATCACATGAAAATATTAGAATGTTATGGTCATGAAATAAAGGCGAGAAATTGTATTTAAGATAATAAAAGATTAATTTTATTTGATTTAAAAGCAACTTGGTCAAATAGAATAATAGATAAGTCCAAATTGATAAATTGGCCACCTTTTTTTTATAGGCCAAAAAAATAACGAACAGGTGGACCTGGAATGTCTTCTTCTTCTTCTCCCTCAGTCTCAAGGGATACAACCAAATCAACATAAGACTGATCTTCTTTTGGTTTGATCAGTTTGATCATGCTGAAAAACAAAAGGGAATTTCATTAAAAAAAATCATTTTCAAGCAACAGTTTATTTATCTCCCTGGATATTATAAAAAGGCCTTAATAGAGCAATAACAATCCTTTTTATATAAAGGGCAACGTTTTTGAAAGTTTATGCAATTTTATACTCAACTTAATAGAACTTTTAAAAACAGAAGGCATTATTTAATTTTCTTTTTGAATTGAGAAAAAGCTACATATATTGCCGAAAGAAAGGTTTTACATTGTATTTACAGTTATTTTAAAATTATATCGTTTTTAAAGAATATTGAATTATTAGTAAAAAGGTTAATATGATCATTTATTACTTACGTTTGTGGTAATCGTTTGCTATGTCCAGGCAATAAAGGAACATAGATCATTTTAACACCATGAACAACCATTGAAGCACTGAATCCAATTTTCTCCTAGAGTTTTTCAAAAACAATAATAACATCAATTCTCAATCACTTTTATAGTTTTCTTTTAAAGGAATCATCAATAAAAATCTGAGCATTTTGGCTTTTAATAATAAATCACCAAGAGATTATTTTATCAATTCAACATTATTTTTCCTTAATGAAATTAATCACTTTTTTATTTAGAAATATTGTACTCGTGGCATAAAAAGGTTAGTAAAATTTTTAATTTATTAAGATTATAGACAAATATAAATGCACATAATAACTTGTTTATATTTCCTAATCATCTTACTCTTTTATTTTAATTAACATTACAATTTCATTTAAATTAAACAATTTTTTCAGATATAATTAATTTCAAATTAAATTTTATACATTAACAAATCAAACTAATTTAATCTTCTATGTAATACTCCTTAAAAATAATAGGTTTTAAAAATTAATTTAATCAATTTTACCTTTAAATATTGCATTTTTTTTTCGTTACTCACTTATCAAAAATCTAGTTTGTTTCCCCGGCCTAAACTGATTAAGCCCAGAACATACACTTAAATACCAAAATCTATATAGTTCTAATGGCTCAGTTGGTAGATGATAAAAAATAATTAAGATGATTTGGAGTTCAAGTTAGCCTGACTTGATAAATAGATATTTGTTTATTGTTTAGATTCTTTGATTAAGGAATATCAATGAAAACCATTTTTTTTTTTGAGATAAGTGTTAATTTTATTGTGGACTTTTGTTCTCATCTTTTTAGTTGTTTCTTTCTATGTTGGCCAAAACATAGTGAGAAACCACCAGGAGAAGGACAAAAGTCTGCAATAAAATTAACACTCAAATTATGAAGCCTCTTCTCTAAATAGAAAAAAAACTATTAAATATTTATATAGGATAGGGTGCACACTTCAAAGTTAAAAAGAATATGTGTACATTCAAGAAAGCTTGAAATATTTTACAAACCTTGAAATGTTGAAGAAATTGTTGAAGAGTAAAACTTTTCTCTCCTTGAATTTCCCATCTGTCCCAAACAGTGAATGATAATTCATTACTAGAAAGAAATGGAAAGAAATGGGTTTTAACTTTTATTTCAACATTTGAGGTATTTAAAGATACTAAAGGGACTTCCACTGAAAGAAGAAATCTATCTTGTGTGGTAAATAATCAATCATTACATTCACTTTTTTTTCTCCTGCTGGGTTCAATAAGCATTATACAAACGATATGTTGACTAATAAAACATGTTTATCTAAAATGATTGTTCTTGGCATTAAATGAGTTCAAAGCATGACATACCAATAATCAAAATCAACAAAGTTGCATTACATGAAACTCAGAGAATTAGAGAGTTCCATTTTTCTAGCAATAGATAAAAATATCATCTCTGATAAAAAAAAATATGATGTATTTGTGAGATAAAGTTGGTCATGATTTTAGTAGAGTTTGTGTTGGAACCAACTGAATGATGTCATTGAATTTAATGAATACATTCTGTGTAATTAAGGGAAATTTTTGTATTAATGATCAAGAAGCAAAGGTCTCCATCATTAAATTACCTCTTTCTTTTTCCTAAGAATATTCCAGAATCAGCTTTCAGTCATTTTAAGAAAATGGCTGCAAAGGAACTATGATGTAACAGAAGAGTTAAGGTCTACACGTGAAAGTGAATGACCTTTATAATAACATGCATGATTTTAAGATAATCACTCATAATTTGAAAATTGTCACTGCTGGAGAAAGAACAAAATCAAACTTTCTGTTCATTGAATTTTCTTTTAGTTTCAATGGAAAATCTTATAAAAATGAAAATCTCAGAAAGTTATGACAATTGGTGGATCAAAGCTGCTGGGTTAAAGATTAGTTTATGACTAAGGGAAGTTCTTGGCTATCACTGTACAGGTGATTAATATAAAGTAACAACAACCCTCACTGGTAGAGAAAAAGAAAGAGAAAATTAAGGACACTCCTTCGACAGACAATTGATACTTCTACTACATGCACACACAAAAGTAACCTGGATCAGCTGTGAAAATTGCTGATAATAAAATAATTTTCCTTTGTGTCTTTCTGAGTTATATTTTCTCTGTCACTTGTTATTTTTTACACTTTTTATTGAAATGAAACAATTTTACAACCAGAGAAATTGCTATAAGACTTATTTTGTGCTTTCAGAAATTTTTTTTTTTAAGAGAAAACAGTAAAAAAAAATAGTTACTTGATTTTTGTAGTTTCTGCTGGTCCTGGTTCTGACAAGAGGATCATGGGTAAGGCAAGATTGAGGAAAGTATTTCGATATTTTTCTAATTTGAATCCACTTATAACTTTGAGTAATTCAACAGACACCTGCAATTGTAAATAAATCATTTTATTCACATTTTAAATAAATTTTCACCAAGCAATTCTAAAAGATAACAATTTCTTCTCTTTTAGTCTATAATATAAAAGAAAGTGGTTTTTAAAAAGTGATATGGCAAAAGTCTGAAAACCTATTGTGCAAACAAAGTTTCTAATATTATTATAATAATGAATCAATACAAACTTTATATTAATTTGTATATTCATTATGCTATGATCCTCCCTTTTATATTTGTTAAATTCAGTCTGTTTTGACCAATTAATCCTTTGGTCTTCTCTAGGTAACAGATTTTGTTTCTTCATGATCAGAATCAAATTGACACTAATGTTTTTTGTGTTGCCAATATTATTGCCTGAAACCTTGTTAATTTAACAAATATAAAGATGAGGATTACAGCCTTCAAACTCAATATACAAACTATACACACTTATATTTCCCCTTTTTTTAATGTTACTTTCACAACACTACAACCAATATGTCTGTCAGTCATCTTCAGGAATTCAATGACTTTTATGTTGATTTTGGCATTATTTTCAGAACGACAATCTTAACCCTTTATCTAATCCAACTGAGGAGATGTAGCACCATGCAGTCTTTAACTAGAACTTCACAAGCAGACTTGTTGTCACTATAACTCGAATGAAAGCCACTGGTCACTAACAGCCTTTAAGTGCTCAGTGTGAGAAGTGCTGACAATAAAAAAAACTTATCTCTCAATTTCAGACGAACAAAGTTGTTTATTTTATAAAAAAAATATTTGAAAATTTGGTTTAGAATGGATTTTTGCATTCCTTAATTCAACACATTTGTCTATTTTGGAAAATGAAAATAACTGATATACTTGGTGAGCAGCACCAACCAAGTTTGGCACAAGGCCATTTATAAAATATGAAAATAACTAATAATAATGATAAAAATAATTGAAAAGTTTTTTTACTAGTCCAGATACTGTAGCTGTGGTTGTTGCAATTGCAGGGACAATATGGCCAGCAATGCGTTTCACTTTCAGTCTATCAGCAGCTTCAATACTATACATGGCAGCACGAAGATTCTGAAAGGAGAGAAAAAAGTAATCAAAACAATCTAAAACTATTTTTGATGATTATTATTATTAGCTTTTAATCCAATCTTTAGAACAAGATTGTTAACATTCTGAATGTTGAAATATTCTGGGTTTAATAAGGATAAGGTATGAACCATTCATTTTATACACAGGAATGAAAATTAACCAATCAATCAAAAGACAAAAATGGTATAAACATTATAGTTAAATGTAGACTTTTTGGTCTGAACTGACAGTCACCGAAGGACATTGACTTTCTGTCTATATTTAACTAATATACACGCTCTATCACTGATATTGAGCACTCTAACTATAAATTTAAGCAATCTCACTATATATATATATATATATATATATATATATATATATATATATTGTGTTACATGAGTTTAAACCTTAGTCAAAGCCATTTCATTCACTTTCAGCTACTCCAGGCAGATGAGGCTCATTAACTCGGTTGCTAACCACAATAACCTCTAAATTGCTCTCTGAAAACATCAATTGCTGTATTAGTTTGAAGCAAATTAAATTCTTTTTAATGAAGCCAGAAAAGAATGAACACTGACTTACTGATGAGGCTGTAATAAAATCTATATGGCCATTTGTATCATCATCTTTCTCAAATTCTATCACAGCTAACGGCCGTGTAACTGAAAAAGAAAATTGAAAATTGATAAAATGTTGCTGCAAATTATTTAGGCAAAAAGGGAGATAACTGATTTTTATTAACAAAGAGAGCTTTATAAAAATTTATATTGTTTAGCATAATCTTGCCATTCACATTAAATTGCTTCTATCATATAAATCCACAATATAACAATTAAGATAGCAAAGTCCCATTCTTTTACATTATAAACTAACTTTTCATCGATTCTCAAAAAAAAAAAAAAAAAAAAACAAACAAGTTCTTACCAATGTCTCTTTTTTTAGTTGTTTGTTGTAAATATTCAGCTGCCAATTGAATTTCATCACTCGATTGAGTTTCGTCTTCTGCTCTTTTTTGGGCTGATTCATCAGTTTCTATTTCCTTAAATAGAAATATTAACAACTTGAAAAGATTCATGAAATTTATAGAAACATGACATTCTAATGTTTTGTTAGATGTTTACAGTTAAAGGGAACACAAATTATCTTATAATCAGTAAAAAAAAAAACATCCTTATATTAATCATTTTTAAAACAGGCAAAATGTTTATAGAATTTAAAGAACAATCATTTTAGATATTCTATTACTGGCTTAACATTAATCGAAAATTATTTTAATCAAATATTTAAAGTTTATAATAAAAAATCACATGAATAGGTCAGTGGGTCTAAAAGTCATAGAAACTCACAACAGAAATTTTTATCTATCCCACTTGGTATGAAGTAGTTACATACTGTTAGGACTGTATAGAATGCTTGAAAAATGCATAATTGTTGAAGATATGTGGCATATGATTTTACAAACAATTTATTTCTTTATTTTTGGCTAACACCAGCATTTTCATAATATAACAGATTTTTCATATGTTTGATGAAGTAACTAGAAAGACTAAGAATATTTATGATATTTACTTAATGAGCACCCCCAAGTTTGGCACAAGGCCATTTTTACGTGCTCTTACCCGGGCTTTATATAT
>JAUZSX010000007.1:712439-725930 GCA_034780655.1 Idiosepius hallami | reverse complement strand
AATTATATTAAATTAGGCTTAAATTTGCAGTTTTTGAAAAAATTACAAATGCGGACTTTCTTTTTGCCGGCACTGTAGATCTTTTTTTTTTCTTTCAGAAAAATTATGAATTTATTTTCTTTTCTGTCATCTTTTTTAACCCTTTGAACTCTAACTTTTCAAAATAATCAAGTGGCCACTCAGAGGCATAGTAGTAGAGCAACATATTAGGGTCAGAATATTGCTGTGTCTTCTTTTGTCTTATGTTCTCGGCCCTTTAGGGTTAGATATTCTCAAGTAAGTGGCTAGCTATATGTGGCCTGAAGCTATCTAAACTCAAATCTGAATAGATGTAGTTGTTTAAACAATCTTGAAGAGCTCAGCTTAGCTGTCCTTCTAAACTATTTGAACTTCCTTGATTTAATGGAGGGGGGGATGCTGTTATTTTTATTGTTCAATCTGGTGAATTATTAATGCTTTATGTGATTATCTGCCCACAGTTTTCTTCTACTGACAAAAATGCCTTCATTGTAGATTTCATTTGAACAATTAAAACCAATTTCTGACAAAGTCTCTCTCATCAAATTTTGAACGTCCCAACCATTGAAATATATGTTAATATTAATGAATTATATAGTTTTTCTGAAGCATCATATGATATAGATAATAAATATAATGTTTATTAAGGCTAAAATGATGCATTAAATTTATCAGTCAGTTATATTTCGGATAATATGAAAAATATAACTGACTGATAACTTTAACGCATTATTTAAGCCTTAATAAATATTATATTTATATGTTGATATGTCAAATTAAAGATATTGTTACCCTTTAAAGAATTGCATTTATACAAAATTGACAATGTGTCAACATTTAGTGGATGGGTTTGGATTATTATTGCTATTCAAATCCCTCTGACTTCTGCTTTCTGCAAATATTACTTGATGAACTTGAAGTCCACAGCTGAAATGCCTTTAATGACAAATTGAAGTCTAAATAATTTGAATGGTAAAACTAATAATGTTCACTAAGACAACCATTCTTAATCATTGTATTTGTTGACAAATTCTTTGTTTTATGTATAAATGCTGTTAAAATTCTGAAATTGCAAAACATGTTCATGTTTTTTGTCTGTAAATATTTTTTAGATTTTATTTTTGAAAAAAAAAAAATGCTTTTTCAATTCAGAATAAAATTTTTAAAAAAATGATTTTCATGTCTAAAACCAAATTGAAATAAAATTATTAGAAATGAAATTTTGATGCTTTTTTTTATTTTTCATTTCTTTTTTGATCAGTGTTTAATTGATGGAAATGAATTTATTTATTTCATTAGGTTCATTACTTCATATTTTTTAAAATATAAAATTGGTTTTGCTGTTTTTGTTTTGATTTTTCTTGGTAGAAAAGCCATTATTTCTATTCCATTAATTAAAGAAGCAGTTTTTATAAAAAAAATGCAGATATTTCAGACAATTTTCAAATGGTTTATGGTGTTGATTAAAGTCTTTTGGGTTGGGTAGGATTCCATGCTTTTGGGAAATTGAATAACTATTATAACTTAACAATTTAGGAACTAGTTAAAAAGAAACAAAATGTTAATAATGATTTAATAAGAAAAAATAATATTAAACTTATTTTTTGTTATTAAATTGAATAAAAAATACTTTAAAATTTTGCAGATAAAATTTTCAAAAATTCCATCTTGTTTAAATATTTGGACAAGTATTAATGTATGTATATTTTTTGATGAACCCACCATGAACAGTCCTCATTGTTATTTTACAACCATATAAATAAGTTTTATATATCTATATCTTTCAGGTGAGAGATTGCTGAGTTGCTGCACTGGTCCACTGAGTATTGAAGTGTTGATTGCTCCTCAAACCACAACAGTAAAGAGAGCTCTGAAGAACTTTTTGGGAGCCCCTGTCAAGTACCATCATCTGATTTATGCTGGCCATGCTCTGCTTGGAACTGGAGAATGGATCTTACAAGATGACACTTTCACTTTTGGAGATTTTGCTTCCACTTTTAAGGACCCTGATGTTGAGAATGCCCTCAAGCAACAGGAGGAAGCTATTTTGAATATTCACTGTTTCGCCACAGGGGAATGGAATAATGCCAGCCTATCAAGGATCGGAACCAAAGTTCTACAGATAAACTTGAACCCTGAAGATAAGTTGTCCAACTTGAGTGGAGTGATGGAATTTAATACTTATTTATGCAGCTTTGTGAAGACAAGATCACTTAAAGAAATGCTGAGATCATCTGATGTTGTGGGCAACATAAGGTTCAGTAAACCCACCCTGTACGTCTTCCCTGGTTGCCAGGGGGATTCCGCTTTATTTGGAATTAGTGGTTTCAACCTTTTAGTTAATGGGGGTTACAATAAGAAGGCTTGCTTCTGGGATTTTACCCGACATCTCGATCGCATTGATGCCATACTTATGACTCACCTTGGAATCGATAATATTTTTGGTATGAATTCTGTACTACAACGCAAAAGTCTCGAGACTGTTCATCCCGAAATTGGGCATGTGTATTTCAATGCTTTTAAAGGAAGCCGTAACTCTCCAGATGAGTTAGAAACCGAAGAAAAACCAAACAGTTTGCTAGTGAATCTTGCTGTTGAAGGAGATAAAATAGTTGATAATGTTCGCTCACTTAGACAAACTCCAAACCCGTGTCACAGATCTGCAACTGCAACGACAATCGAACCTGTGAATCTGTATCACAAAGTCGGACACGGTTCTCTGGATATGTACATCTTAAATCCAATTCAAGACAGCAAAGAATTAAAGGATTTTTATCAACAATGGAGCAAACAATGCGTACAAAATAGCAACCCTCCTCAATTCACATTACCTAATATATTGTCAATCTGTGCGCTCATTATTTGGAGGCCGGCAGATCAAAATGAAAAAATAACTCGTATTTTTTTCCCCGGAAATGCTCCACAACACAAAATCTTAGAAGGACTTGAAAAATTAAAAACCCTTAATGTCCTGAAAGTCCCCAAGTGCTGTGATAAAGAGCTGAATGCTCCAAAAGCTACTCTTAAGAAGGCGGCTCCAGCAAAATCATCGGCCACTTCAAGAGCCCCTTCGAAGCCTACATCTGCCAAAACGGACGTCATTAAACGTGAGAGTAAGGTGGATCTAAAATCGAAAGCGCCGGCACCAAAAACCAACAAAGTGTCAAAGGAGGACACCAATAACAAGAAGGCAAGTAAGACTAAAGAAAAATCCGATAAGCCAAAGTCTACTCTATCCAGCTCGCCCAAGGCTTCACCAAAAGCTTCTCCCAAAGCTTCTCCTCCGACTGAAGTGCCACCCTTCTCTTCCTCAGCACCAACCCCTGCTGCTGTTCCTGAACCAACCCCAGTCATGAAAGAATCTCCACCAGATTTGGTGCAGAAAGATAACAATCTCCTTGTCGACTTTGGATCTGCACCTGCCCAACAAAACGCAGGGCCCCCTACATCTGATGCTCTTCTTGATCTTATCGGCCATTCTTCTATTAAGGCTGAATCTGAGCAATTGTTGGCTTCCGATCCTGCTGGTTTTATGAGTAATCAGTCGCCAGAGCCACTGCCTGAGCCCAGCCATGTTGATCCTGATGTTGCCATACAAGCAGAAGAGGATCAGCTGAGCAGCAATGGGCTCAACCATAAAGACATGGAGGACATGGGCATTTATGATGATGACATGATCATACAGAGAGAGCGATCTGATGATGCTATTGAAGCAGATAAGCTTGTGTCTTCAAATTCAGATGATAAAGGATTTGAAGAATACGATGAAGAGGTGCAGCCAGAATCCTTGCCAGAACCGGATTTGATTATGGACAGTCATTCATTACAATATGGCATGCCAGCTCATGAATATGAAGGAAAAATCGATTCCATGGGAATGGATTCTGATTTAACACCAACCCATGAAAATAAAATGGAAACTGGACAATTCTTGAATAATGACCAGTTTGGTCAGCAACAAGACCAATTTGCTAAGGAAGACCAGTTTGGTCAGCAGCAAAACCAGTTTGGTCAGCAACAAGACCAATTTGCTAAGGAAGACCAGTTTGGTCAGCAGCAAGACCAGTTTGCCAAGGAAGAGCCTTTTGGACAAGAAAAATTTTCTGAGAAAAAACCATTTGCAAACGAGGAACCGTTAGTGTGTAATAAATCTGATCCTGTTGAGAGTATGCCAGAAAACTTTCAATCATCTGATAATTCTGCGCATGAAATGCATAAAGAAGAAGCCCATCATTCAATGGGTTATGACCAAGAACAGGAAGACTCTGAGGAAGATATGCATAACAGGGGTTTCTCTCCTAATCCTGAGATGACAAATTCTGTTTATGGTAATCTGATGGAGAGAAGCGTTCCTTCAGCTGAAGAATTTAATAAGCTTCAACAAGAGTGTGCTGAAATGGAAGATAGAAGGCACGAGAGTTCATCCCCTGAAGATTTGGAAGGTCAGCAAGAAATGAAAGATGACACTCCTGATTCTGAAAGATCCTCTCCAGATTATCAACCAGAAGAAATTGAAAGGGAATCTCCATATCAAGAAGAAGATAGTCCTGAACCAATGAAACAAAACCCTCATGAAGATGAGGTTAAGTACGATGAAGATGAACAACGTTCCAGCCCTGAAGGTTTCGATCATGATTATGAGAGAGATGATCTTCCAAACGAACAACGTCCAGAAATTTCGTCTGCAATTCAGGAGGAATTTGACCAGCAACAATGGAAGGAAAATAAAGATAATGATGCTCCAAATGTTGACGATGGTCAAGGTTTTGGTATGCACCACTCTGACAGTGGTACCGACTTTAATGAACAGGTAGAGGACTTCCGTGAAAAGGAGAATGCCGATCACTTGAAGAATGATCATGATGATCCTGGTATCTATGATGAAGATGACGAAGATTCTGAAGAAGTCGCCTCACAACCTGAAGGAGATGAAGCTCAAATGAATTGGAATAAACAGCCTGGACTTGACCATCAAATGGACATGCAAGATGACCAAGAAATGCTTGATAAAGCCGATGAAAGCGAAGCTGATATGGATTCTGAATCTCATACTGTATCTTCTCTTCCTGCAGCATTTGAAAAAGATGAAACCCCACAGCCAGGGGAACAGCCTGCCACTGGTTGCTCAGACCAAGACGACAGAGACGATACTGATTCTATTGATGGAGGCACCCCAGAAGATGAAAAGGACATTGATGAAACGTTTGGTCCTTCTGCCCAGCAAGGAAATGACGCTGATAAACAGTTTGATTCCTCTACACCCCACCCAGCCTGGGGGACTTCAAGCAATTTGTCGCCCCTTGCTCCGCCTTTTGACCCAAGTGGTAATCAATCTTTTGATCCTTTCGGTCAACCAGCCAGCAATTTCCCTGGAGATGACAAAAGAAGCCATGATGCATCTGGAAAGTTTCAAGAACATCAATCGGCATTTGGAGATGTTAAATCTGATGGGGCTTTTGATGAAAAGGCGTTTGACCCAACTGAGGAATGGGGTAGACCAATGAACTTGCCTTCACCCCCACCTTTGCCCCCAGAAGTGAAGAAATCTAACGGAGTCGCAACCAAAAAACCTACATCCAAATCTCCTAGCGCCAGACTTGATAGAAAACCATCAGACACCAAAAAACCAGAAACCAAAAAGCTAAGCTCCACTTTAGGAAGATCTCAAAAACCTACGCTTGATCGTAAAGCAGGATTGAAGACAGAAAAGCCCGAGAAAAAGTTATCGAATGGAGACGCAGATGTGAAGAGCAAAGCCCGATCCACAACAGCCAGCAGCTTAGATAAATCGAAATCCTCCCAATCTACAACCGATCGGAAACCTTTATCAAAAGCAAGGCCTTCGTCAGCCACTTCTGCTAAACTGGAAACCAAGTCGACAAACAGTGCATTAAAGACTGATGCCAAATCCAAACTGTCGTCTGCTAAACGTCCGTCAACCACTACAGGAAGTCGTACTTCTCCCGCCTCAAAAGCTACGCCCCCTCCGCCTCTGCCACCGCACACCACATTCTATGTCGACCTGACCTACATCCCGAATCATGGTGATCCAACATACAGTGATATTGAATTCTTCAAGAGAATCCGAGCACGCTATTACGTCCTGAGTGCCCTTTCTCCCAACCCCCAAATCTTGAATGCGCTTTTGGAGGCCAAGCAAACCTGGGAAGACAAGAGCCTCGAAGTTACAGTTATTCCAACATACGATAATGAAACCTTAAGGCACTGGATGGGCCTTCACAGAGACGAGCTCTCAGATTTGAAGATCGATGTAGCACCGTCTGCTAGCCGCTGCACTATTCAGCTGCAGGATCACGAGACCAGCTGCTCTGCTTATAGGTTAGAGTTCTAGCAAGACCAGTTGCCTGCCATAAACAAACTGGAAGCAATGAACATTGAATGCATATTAAAGCATTTAATAAATTAATTTAAAAAGACTACGAAATTGTTCTTTGGGATCAGTCAGGTGGGCCAATTGCTTCATACGTTGTGAGATCCAACCATGAAGAAAAGAACTTTTTATCTCTTCTCTCACCCCACTCCATTTTTTTTTTCCCTTCTTGAAAGAGAAAAAAAAAATAACAAACCTAAATGGGTCAAGGAATTTTTTCTTAGTAATATTTACTCTGTGCTTTCAACTTCAAATTAAAATAATTTTGGTAAATGTCATAAGTTTATTTCCCTCCTCTTTTCTATCTTCTGCTCTTGGTGGAAGTGAAAAAATTCCTCCGACCCCTTTAATGTTCATTACTACTACTACTACTACTACTACTACTAGCAGGATTATATAACAATCTAATAATCTTGAAGTATTGCTTGCTATGTTGTCATTTTCTAAAGTGTTCAATAAACATTATTTCTGTCCAGTGTTGATGTCAAACTGCTTTCATCATTAAATCGAAATAGAAACACAAAAATAAATCTACTTACATTCATACATGCATCACAATAAATAGCTGTCATTGAATTAATTGAAAATTTGGAAAATACTTTCAGCCTTGGGGTGGGGGTTAAAAAAAAAAGAAAAGTCTCCTCTCCCCCCTCCATAAAATTTGATCTAATTGAAGCCCTGCATCAGTTGGACATGAACCAATGTATTTGATGCCTTTTTTTTCTTTATCCAATCATTATTTATTTATTTTTTTTTTTGTTTTTTTAAACATTTCTGCTGCTAAATCTGCTGTCAATTTTTTTTTAATATGACATTACATTGGTATGTCCAAAATTTTCTTCTTTTTTTTTTTTTTTTTTTTTTTTTTGATTTTAGTTTAAAAATATTTTTTTTTTTTTTTTTTTTTTTTTACATTACTTTGTTTTTTCAAAAATTTTATTTTTTTTTTTTTTTTTTTTTTTTTTTTTTGACTTTCGTTTAAAACGATTTTTTTTTTTTTTTCCAACCCACTTTAAAAAAAGTTTTTCTAAATTATTATTATTTAAATTTTTTTTCCCAAATAGTTTTTGGTACACTTTTTAGTTGCTTTAATTCCACACATCCACTCACATGCATTTTAATGATCACCCATGGGAACGGAAAATGGTGGGGACTCCCTCAAACAGTAAAATTTTACGCCCCTCCCTTTTATCGTAATTCTTTATTTCCTCCCCTTTTCCTTAAAAATAAATCTTTCTTTTCGACCCAGAAACGTCCTCTAACAAAATAAATAAATAAAAATAAATATGTCTTCTGGTTTTTAATGTTGTAAAAAAAAAAAATGAAAAATGAAAAAAAAACAAAAAAAACCTTAAAATTAGAGAAACAAAATTAAATGCTGACACAAATCAGTATTGCGTGAAAATTTAAATTGTGATATTTTTTTTTTGCTATGTGGTGCTTCCGCAACTGTGTTTAACTTTTTTTTTTTTGTAACTATAAATTCTAATGAAAAAAAATATATAATAAACAACCAACACTCCTTGGCCTGCCTTGCAATATTCATGTTTTTTTTTAAAATATAATATCTAACCAGAAACCTGGCTGCTAGAGGTATAATATGATGTTCACATTCTAAAAAATGGTCCAAACCATATAAAAATTTGAAAAACAACCAACCAAGTTGTGTGTTTTTTTAAGTTAATATATATATTTATTTTTATTTTATTTTTTTCTAAAAAAAAAAAAAAATGAGTTAAAATCCTCCCGACCATATAAGGTCAATATCAGCCAAAGCAACGTAAAAAGATGCCATATTTGATATTTCTACATTTTGTGGTTCATTAATTTGATTCTCTTTTGGCTTTTTGGTTTGTTATTGCTTCATTTGGTCGGTCAAGTCAGCCTAACTTGGTTTCATGTGTCTAAGATTTTTTATTCCACTCACAACAGTTCATTAAAAACAAAAATAATTTTTTTTTTTTTTAATAATATATCTAAATCTCCAAATCTATTTTTTACTTAATAATTTTTTTTCCTTTTCCCTTCCTTTTCTACCCCTTTTATCATTTATGTCACAATCTAAAGTTTAAAACTGTGATAGAATAAAAAAAATAATAATAATAATCCTTCTAAATAAATAGGGAGCCTTGAGAATTTTCAAACCAAACTTAGAATCTTTTTTGCTTAAAAGAAAAATCTTGGAAATTAAAACAATTCAATAATGCCGCTAAAAAAAAAAAAAGAATTATTAATAAATAAATAGTACAGTGCATTTTTTGTGTTTTCCTTTTTCTCTTGAAATTTTGTTAAACATTTTATAAATCCCTATTTAAATCTGATCTTTATTTTCTTATGGTGAATGATTGTTAATTTCTCTAAATCTATCTAAATTAATTTTTATATGTATATATATATATATATATATATATATATAACCCTTTCCAAAAACGTTCCCCCTTGTAACCGCTGTGTAGATTTCTCTCTCTATTGCAATGTACTTTTTATGTCTGGTGGGGATTTTTTTTTCTTTTCTCACCCCCTTTATATTTTTGTTGCTTTGCTGAAATAAAATATAATTTTTTTTTTTTTTAATTTTCTTTCCTTATGATTTGACTTTTTCTTTGTTCTTCTGTCCTGCTGCACTCAACTAGCATTTCTTCCTCTTCAACCAAAAGGAGAGAAAAACA
This sequence comes from Idiosepius hallami, assembly GCA_034780655.1. NCBI lineage: Eukaryota > Metazoa > Mollusca > Cephalopoda > Idiosepiidae > Idiosepius > Idiosepius hallami. The sequence continues at coordinate 716,852 of JAUZSX010000007.1, read as the reverse complement.
GATTCTTAACTGATAATTATTTATTCAGGTTTAAACAGTAATAATTAAGAGTTTAATAATATGTAAATGTTTGGAATAATATATCTTGATATTTTTTTCCAGTCATAAAAATACTTATTCAGAAAAAGTTTTAAATAAAACCAAGAAAGCATTTCTAAGTTTTAGAAATTTTAGGACATTTTTGATAGACAAAGGTTGCATAAAAACCTTATTTCTTTCACTGTTTTAAGAATTTTTCAATTTAAGAAATATTGCTATGAATAGATTCTGATTCTAGTAGTCTTTACCTGAAATTTTTTTGTGGGGAATTTATTTTTTAGACAAATTATTTTAGTCTGGATAAAAGAAATTTTGGTTAAAAAAAAAAAAAATAATAATAATTAGAAATTATTTAATATTACTGGAAGAGTTTCAATCACTTAATTTCTTCTGATAAAGTTCCTAAGTAGAAATTTCTCAGAACGACTGCCAAAATATGCACCTACCTATTAATGTTTGGGTGGCATTTTTAAGAAGTTAAATTAGGGTTTTTCGAAAACATGAAATTTGAAAAAAAATTTTTAAGTGACAACAAGCCAAAATTTTTTTTTTTTCGTTTTTTTTTTTTCCTTTTGATTAGAAAAAAAAAAAAATAAAAATGAATTTCCAAATCAAGGATGAATTTTGTAAAATCCAAGAAACATTTTGTATTAACATACAACATACACTGCTTCAATTTAACATTTTTGTTTGTGATCTCTCTCTCTCTCTCTCTCTCTCTCTGAATTTCTTCTAATTAAAAAAACAAAAAGAAACAAAAAATGGTAGTAATAAATATTTTGTCTTAATTTTTTTTTTCTTGTGCCATAATTTTGATTTCTTTTTAGATTATTTCTTTAACCAGTGTTTCCAACCGTTTCTAAGTTGCCCCCCCTTAAAATAATATAATTTTCAGATTATCTTAATATCATAAGATACACCCAATAAAGTTTGATAATTTCTTGAGAAACAAAAATAATTCTAATTTTATCCATTATCAAAAGTTAAACTTGTTGATTTGTCCACACAGAGAAATCCATTATCCCTGATGAAGCTAATTTATCTTTGGATGAAAAACACTGATTTGTAAGGAACTTTCAGCTTTCGATTTTATGACATTAAATTTCAATGAGAATTTAGTTCTGACTTTTTCTTTTTGTTTTGGTAATGATTCATAAGATATGAAACCTCAGATTGTATTTTAGATCTTGGTTAGATAATTATGATGAAAATATTTGGCTTTAAACAAAGCATTTTTTCAGTAAACCTGCGAGTTGAGGGGTTAAAATATACAAGCAACATCATAGCACCTAGTGACTATCACTTTTTTTTAAAAATGCTGTTGCAATAATTATTTTTCGCGCCTGGAGCTCTTCTTTAGAATCTTTCCAGAAAATGGAAACTTTCTATTTTCCTGTCTAAGATCTTAGTAACCCAGTTAGTAAAGAAAAAAAAATGGAGGTGCTAAATAATCCAGCCAATTGATGTTTCGTTGAAGCCCATCAAAAGATTTGTCCAACCATTAAAAAAAAAAAATTTCTTTAATTAGCCTGTTTTTCAGAATGGTGAATGTTGCCCCTTCCTTACAAAAACAAAAAAAACAAAAAAAAACAGGTCATTTGAAGGAAAATGAAAATCTTAAAAACAATAAACAACTCACAAAAAGGGGAAAAAAATGTTTGATTTTATCCTTGGTTCATTTTAATGACTTTATTTGTGAAGAGTTCTACACTATTCTAAACCATTAATTTTAGATGTCATTTGCTGTTTAAGATAATTCACTTTTGTATCTTTAGAAATGTGTCATTAGGCAGAGACATCATTCTTGCTGGTTGGAAAGGATTGTCTATCCACTTGATAAATCTTTAAAGTTTTAATTTATTTTAGATTTGAGTTTTTTAGAATGTAATAGAATTGCTTAACTAATACTAAGTTTACAATCTCATCCTTTGATTACATTAAAATTCGTATTCTTTCTTAATTCTGAAAATTCCAACATTTTTAAATTAGAAAATCTGGACATGGCCTTAAAAAATACTTTGAAAAAAAATTTTTTTTTTTTAATGCATATTCATCACCTATTGCACTGACTTAAATAGAGTAAAGAATAGTATGAAAACAAAACACCAGGATGAAGATTTATTTAAAAAAAAAACAGTTATTATAAAAATCAAAAGAATATGAATTAAAAAAAAAAAAAAAAAAAAAGCAAGATGGAGATTTATTATGAAAATGTTTTAAGAATAAATCTCCATCTTGCATTTTTTTTTGATGTTCTTTACTGCATTTAGTTTTTGTTATCTTTTGTTAGAAGATTTCTTTTTCTCCTCATTAAAAAATTATTTATTGATAATAATTGAAACCTGGCATTTTTTTTTTTCAGAGTCCTCAAGAAATTAAAAAAAAAAAAAAAGAACTGTAATTTATCAGTAAACAAGAGTTTCTTTCATTTGTGTTTGGTTGGTTAAACTAAAATATTTTATATAAAAAGAAAAAAAAATATTTATTGTGAAAATGCTTCAAATAATAATAATGGAAAAAGATTATTAACCAAAAATATGAAAAAGTCATCTTGGATTAGTAAGAGTTAGTAATTACTAATAGACTGTGTTAGAGTGAGAGAACAAAAATTGCATAATGCCTATAAAGAATAATACAAGTTGCAATATTTAATCTTTAGTTGAAAGAAATAAGGGAATTCCTACCTTTTCCAATGGTATTAACCTAAAGATAAACCTATTAAAAAGGAAATCCATTTGAAATTCCAAATGCTATGTTTCAATCCCCTTTTACAAACATTCATCATTAAACATTTCGTATGTTGATATGCCATCAAATAAAACTTTTCGAGACTTAAAAAGTTTTGACTGAGAAACGCAACCTTGAAGAAGATTGAATAACGACCAACATTTTTAGAAATACTAAAAATATATTTATGTTGTCATTAAATATTTGGAATCTTATAAGTTTAGAACTAGAAATGAAATTATTAGTATTTTATAGATTTAGACCAAGAAATAAAATTTCTATTGAAAAAGGAAAATAAATTGTAGAATTAAGATTGGCTGGTGACTTGTTACTAAAGTCTGAATGCTTTGATGCTCATTTAGATTTGCATTTTTTTTAATTCAAAATTTTGACCCCTTAGCAGCTACTTTCGGAGTCAAAACCAATTTGAAAGTGTTCCTCAGGTCTGAAGACTCCATATATCAAATTTCAAGTCTCTAGAACTAAAATTGGCAAAATAGTTTGGTAGAGGCTGGAACAGTCCAAACTTTGACACCTGAGCAGCTAAATTTCTGATTAAAAAAACAATGAATTTCCTCAGGTTTGAATACCTTATAGGTGAAATTTCAAGTGTGTAGATGCAAAATTAGCTGATTAGTTTGTTAGAGGTTGATTTTCCACACACACAGATTTTTACTTTTGTCGATAGAAAGATTTTAGTTAAAATTAAAATCTAGAAATTATAATAATTCTGAGATTGAAAATTGATAAATTATAAGCATTTATTATTAAAAAATATAATAAGTTTGAGTTTGAAGAAATTCATCTTTTTTTTTCTATTTTGAATTCAATTTTCTGCCTTAAAAATTTCCCTCATTCTTGCCTTATTGTAAATCTTGGCTTTTTCCAATTTTTGTTTCCCATTTTTAATCAAATTTTAAGCTTTTTTTAATTTGGATTTGAAAAATAAATTCTTTTCATTTTTGTGTCAATTTTATTTCTTTGTTTTGTTTTTTTAATTAAAAAAATGCAACAAATTTATTTTCTTTTAATTCTCTAACATTTTGTAATTCATAAAGAATTTAAAAAAAGAAAACTTAATCAAAATCTGATTAACTCTACTAAATACTAGCTGATTCACCCAATATTTGTAGAGTGAAACTTTGTACACTGTCAAATATGGGACTGGTCAGGTAGAAGGTTAGACCAAACACAAGAGAGGATCAAAGAAAACCTAATGATTTACTTTATGTATTATTTCATTAAGTTCTTCTTTCTTTTGTAGATAGAAAAAATAATGCAATAAATCTTTGATAGAACATGCATTGCTCAATCTCAAGCCATTGTTAACTGATCCACTCTCACCCTGTTTCTGGGCTTCGCAATGCAACAATGAAGTGACCACAATTTAGAATTTAAAAAATAAAATAAAAAAAGAAGTTTTATTTTTATCAATGATGTTAAATGGAAAAAGAAGAGGAAAGCTAAGCTTTACAATGATTAGGCAGCATCCTAACCCCAGAACAAAAGACTCTCATTCAAAAATGTTAGTAAGAAAAAGACAGAAAAACAAAAATTGTGGTTTGGAAGGAATAGACGATGGGCCAGCCTCTATTTTCGTCTACTTCGTGGACATATAATTTAGATTATAAAATTTTGCTTGTTTTC
>JAUZSX010000007.1:650593-685240 GCA_034780655.1 Idiosepius hallami | reverse complement strand
CAGTTTATCAGGATATGTTTTACGGTGTAAGGTTCTTGACATGGCACACAGAAAGGTGCCTCTTCTCCTTTTAATAGATATGAGTGGGTGATCGCAGTGTGTCCTATTTGAAGTCTTGCGATTATCACTTCCTTTCTAGTTTTTCTTCTAAAGACTAAATTGAGGAAGGAAACTGATTTCTGATAATAGATTTTCATTTTAAGTCTGACAAAGATTCTATATGAGGGGGTAAGGATAGGAAGGTTAATTAAAAGCCATCAGGGGAATTTGTGTATCATTTCATCACTTGTGTTCCTTATCCACCATGGAGTCTCATAAGAGGGATAGCCCTAAGGGAAAATCCAACTGATACATTCTGCCTATTTTGAAAGCTTTACATTTAAAAACCTAAGCTTTATGTCAATGTTAAGTAACTTCCCAGTCATGTCTGTTATGGGTTATTATTAAACAAATTGACCCTGAACCAACACTAACTAAACAGTTTGTTGTTTAATGTGAGGGTGGGGGGAGAGTGGGCATATTTTCTTATGATTGTCTAATTTAGTGTTGGGTGTAACCGACCAATCAATTGGATTGGGCTTGTCTAATCATCCATTTAGCCCAAATAAGGGTTAAAGTGATGCAGGATCTTATTCTTTTGTTGCCCTGAACATGGTTTATTCAACAACCAGGATTCAATCATCAAGCATTAGAAGTTACCATCCACAGTAGTGGCCCCATTGCGTAGCTTTTATCCCCTGTAGTGAGGAAGCAATGGTGGGTATTCTGATGCCCTACCGACAGGGTGGACACCGTCCAAATAATGCAAGTTACATGGAATCATGAGATTTATACCTTTCCCAAAGGTATTTGCCCAAATGTCATAAAACAAGTGACATTTGAGCTTAAAAATCAAGAGAAGGCTCTTGTTTTTGATATAAAAGTTCAAGAGTTGAATTACAAGCACCAATAAAAAGAAAGAATGTATATCCACTGAAGTGTTATTCTACACATAGCCTAGTAGTAACATTATTATGTGTATTGTTGCCAATACATAAGAAGTAGAGCATTTACTGCTAGATGCCTATTCTGGGATAGGACAACATTAGTTTCAAAAACTTACCTCAACATGTGTAAGCGTGAATTCTCTAAAAGCAAATGAAGGCGTTTCTTCTTCTTTTACACAAGTGATTTGCAAAATACCAAAGTCAGTTGTTTCATATAAATCTGGCCAATATTGATGGCATTTTATCTGGAGAAAAACACAAAGAATTTAATGAAAAGAAAAGACACAAAATTCAAACAGACGTCCCCCCCCCTCGAGCAGATGAATTATAATTCAAGGACAAGAGGAGAAAAATCAGAAAAATTTGATAGTCTTTTAGATTTAGAAATATTGAAAATAAACTATTCTTTTCTGTTTTATTTTTTTTTATAGATATTTTGACTAAAAAAAAAATACCAATTGAATAAAGCTAATCATTATTTGAATAATTTTACAAATGCTATTGAAATGTTGGAGAAAAAACTTACCCGGCCTCGTTCAACTTTAGTCGTAAGCATAACAACCAATGTACAATGTTGTTCCCAAACCATCTAAAAAAAAAAAAAAAAAAAAAAATTCACAGATAAAGATTTTTCGTAAATTAATTCAATGGCTGAAAAAAATAATGTCATAGAAAATTCTATTTTATAATCATTAATAAACTAATTAGAAGTTCATTCTTTATTAAACAGAAATGAAAGCTGCCTTAATTGGAAAACATGGAGAGTTAAAAAAGATTAGGTTTAAAAAAAGTGATAAAAAAAAGATTATCAAATCAATTCAACTGAATTTGGTTAAAGTTAAATTATAATAAGATATTTATTGTTGGAAATTAGGTTTTTTAAAAAAAGCCTTTTAAGTTTTATGATATTCTTGATAAGAATAGATTTAAAAGATGATATTGTATTCACTTGGTAAAAGATGATATGATGTTGATGGGAAGTCTATGTGGGACAGGGGATTGGCAGTCATACTTGTAATTGTAATAAGCAAGTTCAAATCCAAGTCATTCTGTATGAGTTCATATTTGGACTAATAACCTTGGGAAAGGTATAAAACCTTATATACCCTCCAGCTATGGATTGAATAGTGTGTATAAGCTGTCAATGGCATACAGCACACTTTGGTGCTCCTTCTGGCACTTGCTGGTTGACAATGATACAAATCATCATGGATAGAATTCTTACCTGCCAAAAATCGGCACAGGTGTTGGGGAGTGGACCCTGGGCAGCAATATACCGGTTAATAATCCCTGATCCAGGAATTTCCATCTGCAAAAAAAATTTTAAGAACATTTTGAAAAGATATTAAAAAAATTTCAAATCCAAAAATATTTTTCAATTGAATTTAAATCCAAACAAGATTTACATCTTAATCCAGGATTCATTGATCCACTTAAATAGCATTTTTTCCTCACCTCATTTCAAGTTGTTTTATTAATTTAACATTGAAAAATAAAATTAAATTAAAAGTCTGAATAATATTTATTTCTATGAAGAATTTCTTAAAAAAAAAAAAAAAAGGTGTTTTTGGTTTCTTTATAATATCATAACAATGCAATCTGCAATCCCCTATGATTCATTTAGGTAGAATAAAAAAAAGGGAAGCATTAATTTTGGAATGACCCTTGCATCTATCATTTCAGGATATATATAGCATTATGTTTATTAATAGTAGGACTTATCTTTTAAATTATTAATTGTAGTACTTATTTTTCAAATTACTGATTTTATCTTTTAAATAAAAAATGAAAAAAATGTAACAATAATAAAAACAAAAATATTCAACTTACATTTACAAAATTTGCATTGATGTAATCTCCATTTTGACTGCCTTTTAATATCACTCGGGTCTGGTCATCTAAAAAAAAAAAAGAGGGAACAAAAAATAACACAATTAGAAAAAATTAAAAAATGTAAAAAATGAAAGAAAAAGAATTTTTATTTCTTTTTATTTTCACATGAATTAATGAGGCTTTTTCCCCTCTTTATATAATAGAGTTATTATGAAAATAAATTTATAAAAAAGGTTGATATGCCATAAAAACAAATCAACCAACCAAATTTCTATTCAATATTTTAGATACAATTTTTTAAATTTTGGATTAAAAATGATTTTAGAAATTTCTTTCTTATGATTTATTTTTTGCTAATTTGGTTAATTTTCTTTTATTTTAGGTTTAGATAATCAAACTTTATTGAAAACTAAATCTTTCTAATAAAAAAAAAAAACCTTTAAAAAACCAGTTTGAGAAACATTTTAAAATAATCAACAGTTATTTTATTAATTTCATCTTTAACACTAAAGACAAAGCAAAAAAAAAAACCAAAACCAAAAAGAATCCCTCATCAAAATACAAACAACTTACAAGGTGAGACGTCTCTATATCTATTTTTGGGGATATTGGAGGGTAATCGAGCAGCATTTAATGTTAAACCATGTTTTTTCCTGTAAAGTTGCTGTCAAATAGAAAATAAACAAAAAAATGTTTTGAATTGATTTTAAAATCAAATTCTTTTCAAAAGTGAGAAACATAAATTGAAAAAAATCAAATCATCTAAAATGAAAATTAAAAGAAGAAATAAAAACACTGAACAATTTGTTTGTAATGGGGGTAATAATCTGGGTTATTGGTTGTTTGTGCTAGGGGTCCAGGCTATAGACTTTTTTGGCTGGGAGTAGTCGTCTAAGTTATTGGTTGTTTATATTAATAAGAAGCAAAAAGGGGACCTTAGGAATTTGTTCATTAATTTTTCAGACTGACAATTTGGTAGTCTCCACAATGAAGGTCAACATCCATAGGGATTAATATGTGTTCTTACAATGAAGAGTCCATCACAAACCTGTCCCGTATCACTACTAGAGTTTCATCAGTGAGTACCTTTGATAAAGGCTCACTATTTGTGGTTTCCATACAGAAGGTCAATGCCACCATCAGATTATCTAACCTATTCTGTACCACTACTTGAGTCTTAGAGGGTCCTTTTGTGAACAGACTTACTTAATCATAACTCACCATTCATTTTGATGAGGGAATTAATCTTTTAAACAAAATGAGCCGAGTTCATGACATGCAATAAGGATTGACATGCCAATGGGTTTACTATACATATATCTATGATGAACCTAAAGGTCGGGAATGGTTGAATATATCATATTTACTTGGTGAACACCAACCCAAGTTTGGCACAAGGCCATTTTTACGTGCTCTAACCAGGGCTTTTTACATTCAGTGTTACCCTTCACCTAGATGAGCTCCTCTACCGAGTTAACGAGCCCCATCTGCCTGAGGCTGCTAAAGTGACTGGGATTTGAACTCGCATAATACGATTCCAGAGCCTGAGCTTTTTCCAATGCTCCACCGTCGCTGCCATAATTAGTTGAATATATATGGAAGGTAAATCACCTGATCATGTGGGATAGTCAGGATATTGGACTGAGAAGAATTCTGGATAAAGAGGTGGCTAAAAAAGTAGCAGTGCACATATTGGGCTACAATAACCTCATAAGCAAGCCAAGCCTTATTTAGTATACTATACAGGTTCTGCAGGTAAACAGTAATACAATAGTCTTAAGACAACCTGGGTTTGATACGTCAGTCTCATTTTGCAGACAATCTTTTTTGTTTTGTTTTTTAGACTCAATGTTAGATTCATCCATATTAAAGAAGAAAACTTGGGTGCTGGTGTTTAATTAAAATTAATTTTAGCCTAATATTTAACAAGGATGAACAGAATGGGTTCAGCCGAGTTCAGCTTGCAAATCTATTCACACAATCTGTAGTATAAGAAAGCCAGTAAAGATGTTGAGTAGCGGATGTTTTTATATTTTAGCTTTTATTTCTATGTCAGTTGATGAGAACAGTTGTGGCTATAATGTCACTTCAGCTGGTTTCTGGCAAATTTGGGTGTGGCTCTTGAAAAATTATCTAGAAAATATTCTGTACAATTTTGCAAAATGAAAAAATTCCAAAATACAGTAGGGGAAATTAAAAAAAAAAAAATTATGATCGTTAATGATTCTTATTTTATTGAAACCATTCTCTTATTTCACTGTATAAAAAAAAAAATGTGTTATGAAAAAAAACTGATTTTTTTTATTGAGGACATGAAACTAAGTCATTTTGGAAGCTGTGCATTTAAAATAATTTTGAATAATGACAAGCAAGTAATTGACTTATAACGGATGTAGTCTGTTGCCCTATGTGATATCCTGTATGGCCTATGTGATATCCTGTATGGCCTAGATAATAATTCCATGAAGGAAGTAAGGAAGGAAATCCTTAGAAATAATGTTTTGTTTTAACTGTACTTTACATACATTGCTTCCCAGGCAGGCAAAAAAAGCCAATTTGGTATTTAGTTCTGAGATTTCAAAGTTGTTAAAAGAATCCAAAACAAATAATACCAAAGTAATTAATTTTTTTAGACCTTTTTATAATGAAGGGTCAAATGAGATGGGGTTTTTTTTAATAGAATTTTTAACCAGAATTTTTTTTTTTAATTTAACACAAATAGCAACCATAGTAGTAAACTAGAACAAGTCTTTCTAAATTATGTTTAACTTAATCTCTAAATAATTAAAACATAAAACTTATTTAAATTATATTCCGTAAAATTAGATTTCCCACATTTTTAATCTTCCAATCATGAATGAATAAAATTTCTCTTGAAGAAATAAATATTTAAATGAAATAAAACGACTACATTTGAATTTTGCATGAAAATTAAATAAAAAATACTTTTGAGAAAATATATGATTCATTAACAAAGATAATCTGTTGAAAATTTTACACAATTCACTGATTAATATTCAAATGGTTTCCAGACTTTTAATTAAGAGATGGGGAAGGAGGGCAAAAGAATTTTTATATAGCCTTTAACCTCTCCTCCACCACCCACCCCAAAATAAAAACAATCCTGTGTTTTTATTTAATGGTTCAATAGATTTTAAAAAGATTAAATTGCTAAGGCACAGCCTTTTAAAAAAAGTCTGAATGACATCAACACAAAACTCAATTTGACTTCCTTGATTCAGCACAAGGATTGTTTCATGAATTTTGATTTGAGATTCTCAATAATACAAAGATATTGAAATTCAACAAATCAGTTTTTTTTTTAATTCTCACAAAGTGAAATATGTTTGCTTGTTTGGTTGACAGATACAAATAAAAGCTTAAGAGTTTTTCACTTCAACTTAAATCCTTTTCTGATCCTCAACAAAATTCAACAACAAATTTGCTTTTCATGAATTCATAGTAAGAGTCATAAAAATTTTAAAATATTAAAGTCCCCATAAACAAATAAGGTTCTTAGTTTGATAAAATTGAAATTAGTCACAAAATTGTATCACAATAAAGATATAGTTTTAGAATTTATCAAAGTCTCAAGGTTTCTCTTTTTTTTCCCTTTGATTTGGGAATGATATTCAAAGCCCTGCTAGGTTAAAATAGTCATACAAGTCAAGGAAAAGGCCAGTGGCATAGCAGATAAGGCTTTAGAATTTGGGATCATATCCACAAGTTTAAATCCAAGTCACTTTGTGACTTTTAAATTTGAATCAATAGCCTTGTGAAAGGTATGAATCCCATTTCTTCCAAGATTTAGGCTAAATAATACAACTATGTTATGTTAATCAACCATGTTGACGAAAGAAAGACAATTATAAAAATTATTGTTTTCTGCATTAAATGACTGAAAAGGTGATATGTTCTTAAACTAATCAACTTAAATGATAATTTCTTGATAATAAAAGAACCCAATACAATAGGCAACAATTGAAGATTGTTTATCAATTCTAAAATTCTGTAATCTTTTAAGGAATTTAATTATTGGTTCCTTCTTTGGAATACAAAGAACATTTCTATTGATGTTAAGAATTTGAACGAAACATTTAACCCAATTTGGCAACAGAATTTCAAATTAAAGAATCCATTTTAATTTAAATGTTAAGGAATAAATTTTTCTTGGTATTTATGATGATGGTGGTCTCTTACCTCAAATTGTGCCATGGCTGCCCCACTCTCCAGACTTTCCTGTAATAACATCATGGAGGCCTGGAGAGTGTTGGCTCCAGACATTGTACTTGTTATTTGATGAGTTTCTGGTATATACATCAAGTCTGGCTCTTCTGTATTATCTTCACTAACATAAACTGAAGAAAGAAAGAAAGAAATTTTGTCAAAAAATCTTTTATGAATTTAGAATTCCAAACAATTGAGGAACAAAACAAAAAAAGAACTTCATTTAGAAAAGTCGTGTTTTTGTAAAATAATAAAAAAAATCAAATCAAGGTCTTAAATCATTTGGTTTTATATAAAGAGTGAAATAAGAAATAACAATCTCATCAGGACAAAGTCTCTTTTCACTGTTAACAGAGCATAAACCTATCAGACATACATACAGCTCTAAAGATCAGCTGACCATAAAAATTCAAAAGGGCCTCCAAAGTTTAATATATATATATATTTTTTTTTTCTAACTTTCAAAGAGACTTAAAATGACTCAATGTGGGCAGGTGTGTCCAAATTGATACTCGTCAGGTTACCTGATGGAAACTAAGTATTTAAGTCTTTCCTTACTCCCTACCAAAACAATGCCTATATTTGTCAGGTTTAGGTCATATATATATATATATATATCTACTTAATGGAATCACGAATATTAATTACTAAGTCATAAAAAACATGGTTCAAGAATTTTAAAGCTTTTAATTTATTTCTGTTCAGATAATTATTATCTTTGTTAAAAATCCTAAAAATAAAAAGAAGATTGAATGCAATAAACTTACCATTTGGTCGGATAATCAGCACCAATTCCCCTGAGTGTGTCTCTCGAGACGCTTTTATAAACATCACAACCTAAAAAAGAACATTTTTTTAATTCTCCTTCATTTTTTTCTCTTTTTTAATGCTGAACAAATTATTTGGGGGTGGGGGCAACAAATATGTGAGGGCATGTTTTTTCTTTTAAAGTATGTGTGTCTATGTGTATGTGTGTGTATATATATATATATACACACATAGATATATGTGTATGTGTATATATATATATATATATATATACACATACATATATGTGTATGTGTATGTGTATATATATATATATATATATATATACATATATGTGTATGTGTATGTGTATATATATATATATATATATATACATATATGTGTATGTGTATATATATATATGTGAATGTATGTGAGTGTATACATTAGCCCCACAACCCATGCATTTCTATATAATCAGTCAGATATTAGTCCGTCCCATTCTTCTCTTGATTCTTTTTAATTCATAGACATTCCAAGATTCCTAATTTCCTTATCTAAACACATTTTTCAAGTTCTTTTTCTCAAAAAATTTAGAAAGACATTTTTAGTAAGTTTTTATTTTTAGTCAAAATCAAAATAAATTCTTTACATTTTATCAAAGGATTTGCTTTCTTTAGTTTTTCATGTTCTATTAAAACACTAATCATCATGTTTGAACGGGTTCTACATCTGGTTTTGAATTTATGTACATGTGCCTGGCTAGATCAAGTAGGTGCTATATATCCAGAAGAAAATATGAAATTGAACTGTGAACACTGGTATGCTTAAATGGTCACCCATCTAACTACTGGCCAGGCTCGATGTTGTTTAACTTTGGTTATCTAACAGGAACTGGTGTCTCCAATGCAACTTGACCATATAAATCATTGCAGCATTTTTACAAGTGGTGATTCTTGCTTAAAAAATATTTTTTCAAACAATGAGAAGATACAAAGAACCGTTTTTGAATTAAAAATAAAAATAATGGAGAAGAGTTTTTGAAAATTAAGAAGAAAAAATTCATTTTTAAACACTAAGCGTTTTTGAAATTCCCTGGCGCCGTGCAATACTTCTAGTTCTTATTAATTGTTGGGAAAGTCAGATAGGGAGAGAGAGAAAGAGAAAGGGAGAGAGATAGAGAAAGAGAGAGAGAGAGGGGTAGATTAGTTAGGTTGGATAAAGATGATGAGAAACAGCCAAAGTTTAAGAAATGAGAAAACTAGACATTGAGAAATTTCTAGATCAAGTGAAATTTTAATTGGTGTGACCAATTGTTATAAGACTAGGAAAGGGCAGAGGGTGTGCACTAATGAAGCCAAATTCTGATCAGAGCTAATGGATAACAGAGTAAAGAGATTCTCATCATATGACTTACCTGTTCATGTGTGTGTTGGGATACATCACGTCCATTAATAAATAAAACCTGGTCACCTTCATTTAGCCGAGGTATACACAAATCAGCTGGAGTATTGGGAGCCACTCTGGACACTATGATGGGCATGCCTTGGTCAGAGCCACCCTAATGGTTCAATTATAAATCACAAAGATTAAAAGAAAACTTGCTCAACAACAAAAAAGAAAAAAAAATGATGGTTAATTATTAAAAATAAAACTAACAATTGATTTGGTTTTACATTCAACTCTAAGAATTGTCTACTTTTTTTATTTAGTATAGAATTCCTTTTATATTGTTGTGGTCGATTGTAGCAGAGTTGTGGCGTTGCATACAGTGTGGTTAAATAGAAGAAACAAGACAGTATTAAGGTTTAACAAATAAGTATATTCACAAAAGTTACAGAAATGGTGGCACAACGGCCTGGCAGCATAGCTACTCCTGCTGCTATGCTGAAATCCTCTCTCTTTCTGTATTTGGTTGATGAAAGGGATCACATAGTGATTGGTAGAGTTCATTATGAGGTGTGCTTCACCCACAACACATATCATTAGTGCATTTGTAGGTTTCCATAATTCAATTGATTTATTTTATAGTATATCATTCCTCACAGTTAATAAATTCAATTTTTCTAAAGAACCAATTATATAGATACATTTAAAGGAATCCTATTTTCTATGGAACTGATGCAATTCAACTCTGTGCCTTGAACAGAGATTTATTCAATGATCAAACGTCATATTTGATGCTGACATTTAAATTTACTTGAAAATTAAAGCCAAAAGAAAAGCAAGAAGTTTTGTGAATTTTCAATTTTATTCTTTTTTTAATCTAGTCAATGGCTTTTTTGTACAAGTCTCCCTAAAAAAAAAACAAGTCAATGAAGATCACCAAAAGAAGAAGATGAACTTATAAAAAAAAATATAACAATCAGCATTCAATTGTGTTTTGAATCTAAACTTCCAATCATGGCTTTTTACTTACCTTGACATTAAAACCAAATTTCCCTTGGTCATCTGGTTTCATCTTAATGGTAACAAGTCCCTGACTGTCTGTATAACCATTGCCATTGGGCTATAAAATAGAAAAAAAATACAATTTTAAAAAATGTGTGTTTATGTAATAGGGTTGCAATACAGTGACACAGTGTTGTCCAGGAAAAACTTGAAATTCAATTTTAAAATTAAAAAAAAAAAAAGAATTATTTCCTAAAATTTAACAAAAATTCATTTCAGGAAAAACTTAAAAGATTTTGTTAATAGAATCTGTTTCAAAACTTAGATTTTTTTAAACAAATTTTGTATTTTTGAGTAATTGAAAATCACTTTTGATGGTTTGAGTTTTCAAGAGAATTTATTTTGTTGTAAATGCATTCTCAGAAAAAACAAACAAACAAAAAAAAGAACAATTATAAGGTTAATCAAGAACTGAATGAAAAAAAAACACTTCTAAAAGTAAACAAGTTTTCTCAAATCAAAAAATGATTTTGATCCAAAATTAACTTCTATAATTGTTTCGTTTTCCTTTTATCAATTCTCAGTCAAAATAACAATTAATTATTAAAAAGAGATTTAAAGAATTACAAAGAAGCACAAATAAATTGAAGCCAAAAACATTGACATTTGGAAAGTAAAATTTGAAATTAGTTCTTAAAATAATTTTAGAAAACCATTCATAGTTCCATCGACAGAAAAGATAAAAACACTGCAGCAACATAAATATTCCTACCACAGAGTAGTAAATAAAATTCTCAGAGCAGATTGCAATAAAATATTTTAGGATGAAAAGCAGCAACATTTGAAATTGTAAATTAAAAGAAAAAAAGGAGGCAAGTCAAAGCAACAACATGTTAAAATAAAATCAGCAGAAATTTATCTAAAACAGTCTTTCTTTCACTCAAAAACAAAAAGTAATCAATTTTTCTTAGAGTTATTTCCCTTGATAGAGTTTTTAGATTCATTTTTCTTTTAAATAAAATTTATCAAAAAGAAAGAAAAACAATCCAAAAGTTTTACAAAACTTAATATTTTTTTAATAAAACAAAACAACAACAACAAAAATAATAATAATATTAATAGATTTGACAATTTTTTTTTTAATGTAGAAATGGTTAGGGTTAGAATTACAAATGGAGCAATAATGATTTTTAAACAAACAATTCTCATTTTTTATGAGAATCTTTTTAGATATTTTTTCAGGAAAAATTAAGGACGTGAAAAGATAATGAGAAACCTTTAATCATTCATTTCTTTTCTTCTCCATGAGATTTAATTTGATATTGAATTTCAAAATACTACTTTTCATATTCTGCAAGTGATACGAACCAAAATGCATTAATTAAATCAAGAATATTCTCAAACTTATCTTTTTTTTTTTTTATTTAATTACAAAAGTCATTTTATTAATTTACATATCAATTATTGGAAAAATAATCAATTAGTTTTCTCTAAAGATGGCATAAAAAAAACTTTCTTTTTCTGTAGAAGGAAAAAGTGATGAGAATGCTGGCATTACACACCAACCACAGAAAGATTAATGTAGTCTATTGAAATTAGGGAAAAATTAGCATTAAATTTGTTTTTAATGGCATGAAAAAGTTTCAGCTTCCATCTTGATTGTTTCTTTTAAGAAGAAATTGCCATCCAAATAAAAAGCTTGCTTTTGTTTCTAAAAAGCCTAATTTTTGACAAGAAAGAATCTGGGCTGAACATTCTGGAAAAATTGATAGACAGAATTTATTTATCTATAATCATTTGTTGTCTGTAAATGATTGAAATAGAAAGAACCAAATAAAAAAAAGAATCCCAAAAAATAAATTATTTCTCTGATTGACTTAACAAGTGAATAGATTTAAATGAAGATAATAATAATAATAATAATAATAACAGTGAAAAAAGAAGAGAAAGAAAATCAAGAAAATCGGATCTTTTTTAAGCATTAATCTAAAATATTAGTTTCAAAAACTAAGCCTTCACCTCATTATGGACACATTCCCTTTCTCTCTCTCATAATAAAAACATTCTTCACCCTAAGTATTTTATCCCAGATAAAAAAAACTTGAAGTCTATTTATGTAGCCATGCATCAATGAAAGAACAAAAAGGTTTTATTTTGACAAATATTTTGTTTTTGTAATATTCACTAGAAAGAAGGAAATATTTAATAACTAAGGCTACAAACAGCACACACCCCAAACCTACTTTTATTACATTATTACTATATTTCATAAAGCATGGATTTTATAAGAAAATTGTAATTTTTTTCGTTAGTTATAATAATTGTTTATTAATAATCATAAATCTGTACTAAAACTACGTATAGTAACAAAAGATTTTTTTTTTTTTTTTTTACAAGCAGGTTTTATAATATCTTATTTATTAATCAGAGCACATGATGTTGCCTGGGTTACTCTCCACTTTTACATGCAATCTATTAATATGAACAGAAAAAAAAATTAGTGTTGGTATATTCAGATATCTACCTTGGGCTTTTTTTATTAAAATAAAAATACTTTGGAGAATTTTTCTTTGTAATGTATAGGATTATGGGGATCCAACTTCCAAACCTGAGGTTATATTTTTTTAAATATATAAACAAGCAAATAACTATAAGTTTTTTTCTTGTGTGTATATATATATATATATATATATATATTATATAATTTGGAGGAATTCAATAAATCTTAAGAGACAAGAAAACAAAAACCCTTTTCAAATTTAAATTTGAAAACATCTTTCATGGAAATCAATAATTATTTTTAACACTTTTAGAGTTTTCACTTTAACATTTATTTTATTAATTAAGGCTTTGTTTGATTTTCAGATAGGATTTATGTTAATACAGGCTTAATAGATTATTGGCATTTGGATTGATTGGTTTGTTTTACAACATGTCAACCTTTTCTGTCATTTAATGCCAGGGAGAGTTCTTTTGATCAAACATTTTCTAATTTGAATCAAGATTTCTAAGGTGATATTTTTTTTTGTTTTGTAAAAAGATTTAAATATAAATTGGTTAACAATAAGATTTAATTATGTAATGTTTTTGTTTTTTAGGGGAGAAAAGTTTAAATATTTGTAAATTGTTTTATTTCTTTCAAGAATTGCAAGATTTTGTTTGGATTGGAATTGTTGAATAAATCTTTAAGGTCTTTAGAATGGAATGTTTTTCATTTAATTGAAGAATAAGAAGAAATAAGAAGCCATAGCAATTGATTTATATTAGAATTGATTGTCATTTGGATTGGGTTTTGTTGTATAATTAAGATTTCGTTTGTTTGTAAACTTGGAATTTGTTTTTCTTTAATCCAAGATAGAAATCCCAATTGCAAAATAAACGTTGGTCTTTGTATTAATCCCAAATCCAAAGCTGATGAATAATGAATGAAAATCAAATTCAACTGATTGGTTTAGGAAAGAAGACAATATGAGAATCAAAGAGAAGAAAACAATTAAGTCATATTCATTAAAGCAATGAAAAGTTGCACATGGTTACTGGCATTTTCTTTAATCCATATATGGTTAATATAATAACCCAACATAATATACAAATAAAACTAAACTACTTTAAAATGGTTTAAGAAAAAGAAAATACTGAGCATGAACAAAAAATTCTATTAAATGAAGCATAAAAAATGAAAATTGTTGAACAAAAAGTAAAAAAAAAAAAAATTGTTTTTGTGGCAAAAAAAAAAGATAAATTAAAAAATAAGAAAAAAATCTTTCAAACAAACTAAAACAACAAAAAGAAATGAATGTTCAAATCAAATGAGTCTAAATTGCAGCCAATCATCTTGCAATGTCTTTTTTGCAGGGCCGTATTAATCCATGGTTGGGAACCTAAGTTACAAGATACTCAGAGAGGCCCCACTTAGGGATTTCCATTATTTCCTAGGAATAATAAGCGAAAAAGAGTGATTGATGAAAGGCTTTATTTTCTAAACTGTTTCAACCAAATCCGCCTGATGGGTAATACGGCCCTGAGTCCGTTGTCCTCCCTCAAGCAAGAGAAAAAAGGAAGGCGGAGTGTCAGTGAACTTGTTGCAAAGAATAACAAGAGGTGTCTAATGAAAACAATGTGAACCTACCCTGGGAATATTTCGTTGGGTTAAGAATGCTGAAATAATAGCAGTCGCAGGGGAAGAAGACACTTTGGAATTGGGCTGCTTTTTGTTTAGAGCCAGTCATGCATGAACGAAGATAGACAGATAGATAGATTGGTAGGTAGAAAGATTGATATATAGACAGGTGGATAGATAGATAGAGAGACACTATTTGGGATGTGGAGAGGAAAGAGAGGAAAGAAAAAGAAGAGAGTGAAAGAGAGAGAGAGAGAGGATAGAACTCAGGAAAGAAAGAAAATAATAAGAAAATAAACCTTTAAACAGTAAAAAAAAGCTAAAGTACTTCTACCAAAAAAAAAATAAAACATGATTGCCCTTTTTTAAAATAAGAAAATAAAAAAATAGGGAGAGGAAGAAAAGGGCCATATCTTAATCTGAAAAGATTTGAATATTTAGATTTGAATTGCAAATTAATCAAACAAATTACAGAAACAAATTTTCACAAGAAAAACTAAAGAATGCATTTTTTAATAAAAACAAATTCAATCAATTACAAAAAAAGCAAATAATATTTTTAACAAATAAATAAAAAAAAAGAAGAAATCAATTTGATATTTGAAAATTAAGTTACAAAAAAGACAAGACATAAAAATAAGAAAATTGCTTCAAAGTTTCTTGACTTTGAATTCTTCAAAAAATGAGGAATTCTTTTTATTTTATTTTCATTGCAGGATTGAAAGAAATTTTGTAGAGATAAGAAGAAGAATTGAGAAACCTACCAATCTAAGACTTTTTTGGTGTGTGTGGGGTGTGTGAATGTACGATAATTTAAACTATTTAAAAAGGTGTCCATCTATATAAACAAGACACACACACACACATAGGATTAGATTGAATAGTATAGCTTATTAATTGTTAAAATAATGATCATGTAACAGTTCAGTTGAAAATGAACAAAACCTTGGGTAGCAACTTGTCTAATTTGTTTAAAGTGAGGGTGAGAGAGAGAAAGAGGGTTAGGAGAAGATGTTTTCTCTTGTATAACATTATATTTCTTCCCGACCCCTTTTTTAATAGAATTTTATTGGAAATCCTGGCAATTTAAGCCACAAGAACAAGAAACCAATTAAATTTCAATGAAGCAAGGATTTCTATGAACTCCATATTCTTTATTGAAATTATCAATTAAATTAAAAATTTAAACAATTTTATAATAAAAAGAAATAATAAAAAGAAATCCTACTTAATGGTGAACACAAAAATATATTTAGCACAAAAATACTAATAGTTAAAGTTAAATCAATTCCATTCTGCTAAAATAGCGCATCCTAATATTTGACATTAAAATCAAAATTAATATCATAATAATAATAATAACTACAATAATAAATTCCCTTTAAAGATATTAAAAGAATATTGAAAAATCCAAACTATTTTTTTTAATGATTAACAGCTACAAAGAAAAAAAAACTTTTCTATTTTTAAACAATGAAAAGAGTTGAAAAGATTTTAGAAGATAAAAAAAGAAAAATGCTTGGATGAATTTTAGGACCTTAAAGAAAACTTTTTTTTCTTTTGCTAAATTATTTTCTGTCTCTCCTTAAATTTCAGGCTTTTACAATAGAAAATAATGATTTGGTAATAGTAAAGTATAATCCTCTGTTCTTTGAACAGTCATCTGTAAATGAATGTTTATTGTATTTAAAAGAACATTTAACGAAAATTCCTGATTATCAAATCAGAAGATATTAAAGAATTCTAGCAATAAATCTGGTTTTTGGAGCAGGACAATTAGAATGAACAATCATGATGATTGCTATATTTTTCAAGCTAGCAATCTTGACCTGTTAGCCATCTTGTCTTATTACAGACAAAAAAAAATATGTATCTCTTTTTTTTTTAATTTCAAATTATTTGTTCCTTCCCTACAATCTTTTTTTTAGTGTGTTCTTTTATTGTTGTTTGGTTTTGAAAATGCTAATATAGAAATTCCCTTTCAAACCAAAAGATTGTATTTTGCCAAATTGAGACTTATCGCACATTTGAAGAGATGGAAAAAAATCGACTTGCTGCTATAATCAGAATTACTGTCCTTAAGTAATTTGACACAGGTTTTGCTCTAGGATTATTCAGTCATCTGAATCATTTAAAAAAGTTCCTTAAATGGAATACACTTAATCCACAATGGCAAAGATGTTGATGAGCCAGCCTCACTTCCCGACCACATCAAAAACTATAAGAAATGACTGAATACAATAACCAACCAATCATTGACAGTCTTTCTTCAAAAGGGTTCTAATAAACAGTTAATCATTCAAAGAATTTCCTCATTTATTTCTTCTTCTCATTTTAGGGGTCTTAAGGAAATGAATTAGGGAATGGAATTCTGTAGTAATCTTAAATTCTGTCATTGCAATAAGCCTTTCTCCCTTAACACCCACCAACCCCTTCCCTGCTAAGTTTAGAAAAGATACCAGTGGGAGTTAGCCTTCCCACCTCATACATAAAAAGATATGTATACAACTTGATTACTCATAAGTAATACTAATACGCTATATATGGGCAGATAAGTAAAAGCTTTCACAAAAATATATGGAACCAGAAGGCTGTTGGGATTTTGCTTGTTGCTTTACTCTTCCCCAAAAATGAATGATAAAAGATTCCTTTGATGCAATCAGTTTTTATCTTTTTTTTTCTTTATTTAATGCAGTCATTATTTGTTGGTTGATGAAAATCACTTGGCAAAAATAGCAAATCTTCACTGCATTCTTTTATTCTTGATTTTGAAACATTAGAATTTTTTTTAGATTTTCAAATAAAAAAAACCTCAAAACTAAAAATTAGAGAATTTTTCTTCTTGATTTTTTCAAAATTCATAAGAGAGTTTGATATCAGTAACTTAAAGGTATTTATTTGAAATGAATATTAAAAACTTCTTAAAAGAAAAAAAAAAACATTTTAAAATCCTTAAAGAAAACAAGTATTTCTTTTGCTAAATTATTTCTTAATATTTTTCATCTTTTGAAAAAAAATTGTTTTCACCACAAAATTTCAAACTCAATTTGTTTTTTATAAAAATCATTGAAACTGAAAAGAAATAAATTTTTTTTTAGTTTCAAAAAAAAAAAAAAAAAAAAAAAAAAAAAAAAAAAATTACGGTTTTTCGAAACAAAATTCATTGAATGAATTTGCTTTAAAAAAAAACAAAAATTATTGATCAGAATTTTATGTAAAAAGTGAATTTCAATCAATGTGGGTATAAAAGGGGTGCACGCACATGGCTTGCTCTGGTTAGTGGTTGATTGATACATGCCAGCACCTCAACACACACACGTATTTAGTTGACATGCACCTTTGAAAAGAAGAGATTTAGAAAAAAAAATCTATTTTATTAGTAAAGAGATTATTATCATGCAGATTTGTGACAGATTTAGCATTTGATACTGCTTTGGTGCTTTTAAGGCTGGCTGGACTGCCTTTGTCAGGTACATAAAGTTCTTTTGCAATTAAACTCAGGAAAAATTATTATTTTATTCAATCAAGTCTTTCGGCATTTTATCATCTTTGTTTTAAAGATTTGTTTTGTTTGTTTTTTTGCAGTTAAAAATCACAAAATTCTAAATCTCTTATAATTTCTGGGAAATTATAAAAATAATAATAAACATTTAGCAAATTTTATTAATTTTAAATTTCTTTCATTTTTTCATATCAATGCTTCATTCTTTTAAGAGTTTAAAGATTGAAATGTTTTAAAATCCAGATTTCAAGTAGAAGAAATCACTAGTTTTCATCCATTTGTCTCATAACTATAATATTATTGATTTTTATAATATAAAATCATTTAAAGAAAGGTAGTTCTATCTTTCAATAAAAATTTAAAAAATCAAACTTTTATCCAAAACTAAGATTTATTGTTCATCTTGGATTTTAGCTTGAGACAAGAATGAATGATCAACTTTTCAGAGATTTTGTTGGAATGAAATTGAATTCTGAATGAAACTAAATTAAAAATTGTTGAAGAAATGAAGAGAAAGACCTTGATTATTGAAACCCCTTTTCTTCAATTCTAAGAATTATATTGTTTCTACAAGTGACAGCCTGGCTCTTTAAAAATCTAACACTACATAGTAAGACATTAGCATTGTTTTTGCAAAATCAATCATCTCTATGAAAATCTGAGGATCAAGAAGAGAAACAAGGCAGGAATTTCCTTTCCATTCTAAAGAAATCTTGGGTTGTCAGACCCTCAAACTTCAATTTTCAGGGTTTCCTTTTTCAATAACTCAATCTCTTTCTTTTAGAGATTAACAAATGCCTTAACCTTAACAATTCATTCTTTTCTAATAAATCCTTGTTATTACAGAAACTTATAGCAACTTCACTGGGCACAGTTATCAAATAGAATTCCAACAAAATGACTGGATTGGTTTGAATAAGAAAGGAAAACTATTTTTAAGATGGCCTAATTATTTCTTTCACTCTCTGATCATTCCAATGCTACAGTGTTCCTACCATTGTTAACCAAAAGAAACCTCTTGAATTTATTTAGAAATAAGTTTTTAACCAAACCTGTTTTGACAGAAACTAACTAACTTCTCAACTATTTAAAACAAAATGGAACTTGCTTGAATTTTTATAAACCATTTCAAATGACTTAAAAAGATTTTATTTAATAACTTCTAGGCATTATGTAAAATTGGTGGCATTTAATGTAAATAATAAGAGAGAATTGTTTCAAATGTTATTCCAAAACCCAACATGTGTATTTAATAAAGACATTAGTAAAATTAAGGTAATTTTTATTCTATGAAATTAAATCAAATGGAGATTGTAACATTGACTTTTTAAATTGAAATCAATGAAGAATTTTGAATTTCAATAAACTTTCCTTGATTTCCTTTCTTCAAAAATTATTTCTTTTTCTTCATAGATTTGAAATAGAAAAAAGTCTAGTTTCCTTAGAATTAACTTTTTCCAAATTTAAAGATATCACTTTTTTTGTGGGATTTTTATTGTCAAATGTTAAGGGCATTAAACAAAAAAAGAAGACCTAGGTTAATTCCTACAGGGGTTTATTTTTAAAAGATTGTGGTTAGAAATTTAAATCAAACCAAAATCACAAACAGAAGCAAAACATTTAGAAAGACATTAAAGTTAGAAGACACTAATTCCGTAACAAAATAAATCAAAATTGATAAATTAGAAATCAAGAATATTTAATTTTTTAAATATAAAATATGATATTTATTGTCTGCTTTTATTATGTACAATGATTATATTATATTATATTATATTATATTATGTACAATGATTATATTACAGGAACTCATTTGAGGAAGGGAGGACTTTGTCAATAAGCATTTTTAATAAACACATCAAATCTGTTGAATGTTAATAAATTGCACAGAACTAAAGTAGAAAAATGTCACTAGTTTGTTAGATTATTATTTTCTTTTAATAATGGGAAAATTATTTTTCATAAAAAATAAAACTACTAAAAAAAAAAAAACTTGCAGAGTCCAAACTTGTTGAAATCTGAAATCTGAAGTTGGATATAAATTTGAAATGATGTTAGCATTGCAAAAACAAGGCATCAACCAAGTTCTAAAAAGTTGGAACAACAACTACGAGATCCATTGCAATGAATTATCTTAAAAAGCAAGAGATTAAAGAATTGCAAGGTCATTTCTTTGCAATGTCTGTCCATAACAAAAAAAAAAAATCTCAAAAAGGTTAAATTAAAGATAATCATGACATGAAAAAGTTATTATATCTATTGTAGAAAAAAAAAATCAAACAGTTTCTAGTTTTCTCTCTTTCTTTTTTTGAAGGGTGGGATCGGGTGGTGATTACATACTACCTTGAGGGAGTTAATGCTGAAGAATAGTAACTCTATTGCATCTGCCTGGAAAACAAACAAATAGGACGAACTTGACTCATCATAAACAAAGACAAATCGCCTCAAGTCGAAGAAGCACAATTAGCAGTTCTTGATGAAAATAAACACCATTTTTAAGAGTTGCAAAGATATCAAACCATTATTTACCCTTTTGTTCTGAAAAGAATATTGAGATATCCATTTTTTTTTTCAATTCATGGACATTTGTAAGTATATTAAAAAACAAAAAAAACAAAACAAAAAACTCCTCAAAGTGTTATGATGTAAGAGATTATTACATAGTCAATTATAGCATCATTTTCAACAATGATGATGTCATTGCTTTTGTGTTATTATTATTAAGATTCCGAAATAACACTTCATTGCTTTTGTTGAGCTGATTTAAAGAAATTAAAAAAATAATAATAGCATACTTGAATAATACTAATAACACTGTTATTAAGAAACCCTAAAGAAATTGAATAGTTATAATAAAACAATATCTGTATTGTTATAATAATAATAATAGTAATAATAATAATGATAGTGACACTAAAAAGGGTGGGGATCTTTGATGAGGTCATTGATTTATTTAGAAACAAACAAACTTCAGATACTCAGGTGTTTTACAATTAGAACAATAAAAAACAAACTAGAAAACTCTAGAAATGTCATAATAATTATAAAGTTAGAGAGAAAGTCAAAATATGAAAAGTTTTGTCTTTGGGTGGAAAACAACTTTTTAGTTGATTCTTTTTTCACTTTCAAATCTGTATTTCTAAGAAAATATTTTGATGAATAAAAAGAAATAAAAGGGAAATTTGTTTTAATATGAGAGTCAAACATTTTTAAATAACAATTTCCATGAAACACTGAAATATTCTTAATGTTTGTCTATTGTGTTTATTTGGATAGAATTGATAGAAAAACAAGACAAATTCACAAACAATAAAAATACATTTTAAGAGACATTTAATCCATTTAAGGATTTTACAGAAATAAATATTACACATTAAAAAGCAAATATAGAATTTTCCTTTTTTTTTCTACAATCAATGTTTCACTAAAGACCACCAGAAAACTAAACTCGTGATAATTGAAGGCCTCAAAAAGTCTAAAATAAATCTAAAAAAACAGTTTAGACAAAATAACATAAAAGGAATTCTTTGAAAATACTTTCCAAAAATTGATTGTTTGACAACTGAGCTTGAAAGATAAAAAGTTAAAATAAATAAATATCAACCAATTTTCACCTAATTTTACATGACAAAAAAAGAAAAAGATCTCTTTTTTTTTCCAACTGAATGTTAGACAAACAGTTTAAAATGATGTCATTCACTGGAAGGGTTTGTAAAAAAATACAATTATCTCAAAACAAACCTTAAAGTTAAACTCTCATAATCTTATTTTTTTAATTTTAAAACAAAAAATTAAAATTTTAGTGAATTGTAAAAGCTTGAAAGTTTGATTCTTTCCTTATTTGAAACTTGATTTTTGGAAAGAAAATTTTGATTTGAAATTCATTTAAATTTTCTATAGAGTTTTTTTTTTTTTTTAGATGAAGACTTTACTGCCTTTGAATTCAAAATGGTGAAATATCTTTAAAAGAAGGAAAATCAGAAAGACAATTGAAATGTTCTTCATTCTAGAATTATTTGGAGAACTTATTCAAAGTTAAGAAATATTTTGGGACAGAAGAGAAAAGTTGTAACAATTTTTAAAAAATAAGATGAAATAATAAAAATGCAATTTTATTGAATCATTCATGAACAAATCATTCGCTTGTTTAAATACTAATTGTCATTTAATGGAAATAATTATTAAAAAACAACTTTTGTTTATTTTACAAATATCAGAACTCAAAATAAAAAAAACTGAATATCAGCCAGTGTGAATATTAGCAATTCTTGATCAGGAGTTTTTTTTCAAAGTGAAATCAAAACTTATAAGAAACTCAAATTAAATTTTCTGATTTTATGAAGAAGAAAAAAAAATCAGTTTTTGTGTTTGAAGGCTTACAATAAAACCTGAAAATCTTTTTTAAAATTCATGCTTTCTAAATGAACTTTTGATAAAATTAAATAAATATTTTGTTTTTTCTCTTTTCATTAAGTTTTGTCTATAAGTATTTCTGAATGGCAAGAAACCGATAACTTACAGAGAGAGATGAAGCATAAAGAATGATTTTGAAAGTTTAAACACTAGTCACATTTATCAAGTTAGAATCTTATCAATAAAGACATAAGTAAATAGATTGTCAAAAAAACATAACAAACAAACCAAGTTCATTAAAAATGTGTGAGTAAGGAGTGCAGAGATGATGATAGAAATCTTTCTGTGGAGCCAAGCGTCCATGTGGATTGGTTGAGAACTACTGATCTGGGCAAATATCAATTGAGAAAACAAAGAAATTCCTACTTTACAGCAAAGTTGGAGCAATGGTAAAAGCTTGGACTCTGGAATCATAGTACATGAGTTCAAATACAAGTCAAATCCATTATTCACTTTAAGCTGCCTCAGGCAGATGAGGCTTGTTAACTTGGGTGAATAACTTATGAAGGTGTAACAGGCAGATGAGACTCGTCAACTCAATGGGAGTAAGTCATAGAGGTAAAAAACAACACTGATTACAAAAAACCCACAGATATAATGAGCATGTAAAACTAGCCTTGTGCCTAACTTGGGTTTGTGCTCAACCAAGTAGTTATATCCTTCACTTTGTGACAATCAACACAAAACAAGTCTAAATTTTTGATCAATGAAAATCTTTAAAAGTAAAAACAGAAAGATGGACTTAAATTCAAACTCAGTAAGAAACATTGATTAAGACTAAAATTAAATCTAATAAAATGAATGGTTATAGATTTTATGGTCAGATCCACTAAATGTGCATCTGTTTAGATTTTAAAAAAAGTAATTTTTGTGTTTCTAATTAAATTTTAGAGAATATAGTTGTTTGACTTGTTTGATAGAAATAAACTCAGAAAATACAAGTCATTTATTATCTAATAATCAATACAATAGATAAGAGATAATAGTCATATGGATTTTTAACATGCCACAATTGAGGGCCTAAAACTGGGGTTAACATAATATAATATATATATATATGTATAATAGAAAAATTAATTAGCAAAAACAAAAAAAAACTAGGATATATTCAGTGCAAAATGCATTTCATGTTTTTCTTTCTTCAGGGGACATTTATTATTATTTTTTTTTTGTCCATTAGGTCTTGTTAGGGACAAGGTCTTTTTCAATTTTATGATGAGAAATGAAATATTTTTGAAAAAAGAGAACATTTTAATGATATAAATAAATGCATTTTTCAAACAATCATAAGAGCTATTACATCATGAAGATTAATGTTACCTGGAAAAAAAATTCTAATTTAAGTTAAAATCTAAATTCTAAAGAAATTAGGAAAATATAGATTTCTAAATAAAAATAATAATAATATGAAAGAAATTAAGAGTAAAGAAAAAGCCAATAAGTCAGCTTTTTTAAAAATATTATTCCTATTGTTTATATTTACTTGGTCAAGTACCAACTCAAGTTAGGCATAAGGCCATTTTTATGTGCTCATTATATCCCTGGGTTTTTGTAACCAGTGTTGCTCTTCAACTAGTTGAATTACTTTCCCCATGTTAATGAGCCCCATCCTCCCCGAGGCAGCTAAAGGTAAATAAGGTTTAAACAGGATTTGAATTCATATAATATGATTAAGTCTTCTTAATAATTAATGAATCTAGTTACAATATCTCTTTGGTCTCAGATATTGCAACGAGTAGAGAAGCAATAATTAGCATTAAAATAATGATAATTAAAAATTAGTATTGATAATAATGATAATAATAAGTGAAACAGTGAGAGGGACAGAAAAATAGGTGTTGAAGAAAATGCGCAAGAATCTATTTCTATATAAAAATAAAATTTAAAAAAAAGACAGGCAAGTAAAGAGCTCAGCAATTTAAGGATTTCAACAACCAAAAATTAACATGAATTAAAGAAATAGAAAATATTATGAATTCCTTTTTGCATCAAAACAAAGATTAGTTGACAAGATTTTTAGGTCAAACTTTCAGGTCAATTTAATAATTGTAACAAAAGTTGGGTAATTGTCAGAGTACAGAATAACTGGAAGTAATACCAAGTTGTAACGCCATGCCAGAACTAAGTTGATGTGTGAAAGCAGTGATAAATCATATTCTACTCATGTGGTTATCAACAGTTGGACAGAGAAAATTGCCTTTTGTAAATGCAAAAGCTAAAGTGAAAATGAAAAGTCTAGTATTATATCAATATCTCAAGAGATTAGAGAAACGATCTTCAAGTTGCCTTATGGAAATCAAAATTAATTTTTCTCTAATCTTAGAGATAAATCCAATCTTCAATTCAAAAAGAGATTTTATTTTATAATTTCTTTGGTCTTTTAAGAAAAAAGAAGAAAGGAGTGCATCATTACAAGAGCAGCAGATTTCATTCTGTTTTGATTTTGCCAATGTAAAATGCATTAAGCACAAGTAAAAAGACATAAAACAATTTTTCTATAACAACAAACACAATGACCTGGTAAAACAATCTCTTCCTCTGTAATGTTGCATACTTGACATACCTTTCGTGTAAATGGCCTTTCTTTTTTATAAACCTATCCCTTACTCCCTCCCTCCCTCCCTCCTCCTCTTACATGGAAATAAGGCAAAAGAGTAAAAGTTAAACGATAACTAGTCATATATTAACACACTTGCAAATTAGATTCATATATTTGCCACAATTATATATATATAAGATGAATATTCCGCTTAAACAATAAAGAGATGGATAGTTAAGTTCTGATAAAATGACAGGATTGGACAAAACAAAAGCCAGGTAACTTTTTCACCTGTCAATGAATAATAAACACCTGCCAGATTTTAAATTATTTACACTATTTCTAAACATTTAAGCCAACCTTTTACTTAACTGCATGCTTATCTTCATAATATCTCAGTTAAGGTCTTCTTCAGGAATATCAAGATGAAAAGCAAAGTTGATACAATAACACTTACTCTTTAGTAATATTTTTTTTTAAAAAAGGTTTTCAATACAACAATCATAAAAATCATTTCTCCATAAACATAATGAATAGTTTGAATTTTGCAAATAAAAGAATCAAAAAAAGTTAAAAGATTATTTTTACGACTTGCTTATTCTTTTTTTTTTTTTTTTTTTGAAAAGATGAACAAAATTTTTACAATTTTAGTTTATTTTTATTTTTGAGATGAGGCTTCATAATTTAGGAATTAACTTTATTATTTGGACTTTTGTCCTCATCTTAGTAGTTTTTTTGATGTTTCTACACTATGTTTCGGCCTAGTCTCCCTCAGGCCGTCTTCAAGTGTTTCCTAACCGTAACCCCAGATAATAGGGATGCTTGGTCTCGTCACCGAATCCTCAATGGAAAATTCCAAAATCTTTTCATTTACATTTTATGAGAAAGTTTTCAGATGAAGTTTCTTCCTTTCTTATCAATTTCTTTTTGTGGGTTTAAATAAAAATGAGGAAAAAAGATAAGTTTTTTACAATCTGTAGACCAGTGGTTTTTAAAGTGGGCAGTACTGGCCCCTGGGGGTGATATGATCTTTCAGGGAGGCCCTGGCGAGTAAGTAGTCGGATGAAAGGGTGTTAAAATTGTGAGGGGGAGGGCTTAGAACAATTACAATATGTGATATTGGTGTTTTTTAGAAAGGCTGAAAAACAGGACAATTTAATTAAGCCTTTCCCAGCCACTGCAACTAAACGTTCGTGTCTGTATACTTCCACCTTAGATGTACATTATGGCGTTCGTTGAAAGAGGGGGGGCGCTGGCATTTTTGTCCAGCGGTGAAGGAGGCCGTGGCAAAAAAAGTTTGAAGACCATTGATCTAGACAAACTGAGAAAGCCAACCATTTTGTGATGAAGGAATCTTAGGCTGATAGGATTTAGTTTGAATCTCTATCAATCATAGCCATGAGAAAAAAAAAAAAAATCACTCGAACCCACTCGACCCTATCAAAAGGTTCCTTCCGTCCTTTCAATTATTGTTGTTCTAACAATTGCTCTGTCACCAACAACTTGTCAAGGTAGTTAAGGAAACCTATTATTTCAGAAATCAGTTCTGTAATTTACATTTGTAAACACTTTTCCAAGAGTCATTTCAAATTGTAATTCTTGAACTGAAGGTTGCCATTGTGCAATGCAAATTTTGGTTGTCTGAATGTATTGAAGCATGCTTATGATACTTTTTATGAGTTTTTTTGTAATTTCAAATTTTGACTCCTTGACAGCTGTATTCCTGGTTCAAAACCAATTAGAAAGCATTTTCCAGGTCTGAATATATCAAATTTCAATTTTCTAGATCCAAAATTGGCAGAGTCGTTCGGTAGAGACCGGTCCTCAGACAAACAGCCAAATTCACTTTTACAGATCTACAGATAGAGTGTAATGTCAGTTTAAGCAGTTGAAATCCATAGCAAAGAAGTGTTGTAGGCAATGGCCCATTTTATTGAAATGGGTTAGAATAAGGAAGCACTATGAATATCCAATTCTACCGTAATATTTAAGAGAGAAAGAATTCTAACAAATAAGGAAAAATAAAAGACTTTTGTTTTGCAATTTTAAATAGACTAAAAAAAAGGAAGAAAGAATAGAGAGAGAAAGAAAAAGCAAGAGAGAAGAAAAAGAAAAAAGAAAGGTACTGATATCTATTTAGGAAGAAGATTTGAAATCCATTTTAAAAGTGAATTCTCTTCGTCTCCCCCCTCCTCCTCCCATTCCTGAAGATTTCTGGAAACAAATTGTCTTTTGTTAAAAGATAAAAATAAGAAGAACTAAAAATGAAAAGGTGTTGCACCTCTCCAGCCAGTTTAGTGCTTGATGACCAATGCTCTCAAGTATACACAAGGAAAGAAAAAAAAAGAAAAGTCTCATACTAGAGAGAAAGAAAGGCATCAAGCAAGGAAAAAAGAAAGAAAAAAAGAAAGAAAAAAAGAAAGAAAAAAAAGCAGGAAAAAAGAAAGAAAAAAAGAAAAAAAAAGCAGGAAAAAAGAAAGAAAAAAAAAAGTATGATCATTTCCCTTAAATGCCTTTCCAAAATGGAATTTCATTTCTTGAAGATTGTTAAATATTTTGGTGCTTTTGCAGAACAAACAAATTGTCCGGAATATTTATTTTTGGTCTGTGTCAAACCATCTGCAATACACAACCCTTTTTATTTTTTCTCCCTATGACGGCACACATTTGTGGCCTGTACCCTCTCCGCCCTACCTCATACAAACTGGCAAGTTTAAACCCTAAAAAAAAATCATTAAGGATTATTCTTAATTGTTCTTTAACTTTCTTTTCTGTTTTCATAACTCTCAAACATACTTATCACAATTTCTGGATTTTGAGGAATTACTTTTTTTTCATATTTTAATTCCTTTCTTCCATTTAAAAAAAAAAATTCATTTTTTTCTTGTCTCAATAGACATATTAACAATTGATTTAGAGTTCCTCAGTGAAACAAGGCTTTACAGCAAAACAAACAAAAAACCTTCATAGCAAACATCACGACTAACACCAATCAAACTATAATGTTCAAATTAAAATCTAAAAAAAAAAAAAGATAAATAAGTAACTTACACAATGGTTTGTTTTGTGGTATCACTTTTAAAGAATTACTAACCCTGTTTCTGGAAGTTTTAAAATTATTATGGATTCAAAATAATATGAGACTTTTGCACCACCAGGTAAATAAAATAAAAAAACAAAACTAATAAGCAATAAACCAAAACTAACAATTTCTTCAGTAATAAATAACCCAAGAGGTATGACATGTCAATCACTTAATCAACAAACTATTAACAAGTTACGGTAGCCCCCAATATGGAACATTTTTAATGATTGAAAGAACCCATTTTAATTTCTAATTGAAAGCCAAAGTATCAAACATTTATTGAAGTTAAAAAATTTGAATATCTTTTTCTAAAAGTCACAAAATAAAATAAAGCAAAGAATTTATTGTTTAATAAAAGATAAAAATGCTTGCCATTTTTTTTAACCTTAAGAAATAATTAAAAATCAAATAATAAAAATATCAAGAGTCAAATTCATTCATAATAGCCTTGACCTTTAGTGGTAGTTTTGACCTCTTGAACAACATCCAATCAACTCAAAAGAAAGATCAGAAGTTTTGGCTCAACTTTTTAATGAAACTAAATGAAAGAAAACATAATTTTTCCATCATTTAAAAGATTTTTTTTTTCAAAAAAAAAAAAAAAAATCCCTTTCCCCCTATTTTTTTCTCCTTATCTTTTGATAGAAGTTCTATTTCTGCAATTGAAAAAAAAAGGGTCCTCATGAAATCACTATAAGTTATGTGAACAGTAGATTTTAGAAGTGATTTAACCCAACCTCACATAACAAGCATTCAATTCAGGAAAAAAAGGACTTGACCAAAAACTTGCTTTTTCCTAAAACTCTTAGAGATTTGTCAATAGAAATAAGAGAAATTTCCTAGCAGTAATTCCAATGCTTTCTTCCTGAAAATCATGACTATTTAAAAAAACAAAAACCATTGGCATGAAATGCCAGCAGCAGAAAATTCATAAGATCTGAGCAAAATCAAGCAGTGAGAAGCATTCATAAAAAATGAAATTGAATTGTATCTTATTCATCAAAAAAGAACATCAAGATGAAAGAGACTTGATTTATAAAACTACAAGCAAATTATTTTTCGTATTCCTTAAGATGAGGTATTATAAATTTTACAAGCCTAATCCAGACTGTTTATAAACGTAAAGAAGACTTAGATCAATTCAGACAAAACATAGTTAACCAAAAAAAAAAAAAATTAAAAAATTACAAAGCAAATTGATGAATAGAAAAGCCAACAGAATTTAAAAATTGTCAGTTTCTTGGTGAAGTGGTCATTAAATTGGCCAACACATAAGCAAGAAAGTGATAGTTATTAAATGCTGTTTTTTCTTTCCCTATAGTTTATTTCAAAATCTAGACATGCTTTAAATATAATATTGCAAAAATAATAGGGCTTAAACATTTATTAACAATTTAACTATAATAATCGTAACAGCAGATGACAGACAGGTTTTAATATTTTTGATTTGCTGATTTTTATTGCCTAAAAAATAAATTGCAAAAAATATGGAGCATGAAAATATTGGAAGGTTTTTTTTTATGAGAAATAATGATCTACTAAAATCCTTTAATTGAGACTAAAGATTTTTGCTCGGATGACTGAAGATAAGTGGGCGTCTCACTTGGGTTTATAAACTCTCATCTAAGGACAGCAGATTGCTTTTGGATTAGGAATAAATACACAGCAGGTTTAGCTTTTTTTCCCCTCTACTTTTCTTTCTTTAGAAGAACATTAAATGCTTGAAACTTAATTCCCCAAGTGCATATTAAGGAATAGATGATGTTTATTAGGTGATTCAACTTTTAAGAAATATCACTACATATGTGTGTGTCTGTTTTTTTCAAGCATTAGAGAGGAAAAAAGAATTTGAATACTGGTAAGAAGCAAAGTATTTGAATGAAAGTCTTATATTCCAATGGTAAACAGTCATTGGATCTTTTTTTTAATGATGGAGTAGCTAATCATAATTTTAGTCTTTTGGTCTTTTGGTCGGTTTATAATGGCAAATGCTCTTTGACATTACTTTCATTTTTTTTTTATAAATGTCTGTCTTATGATTATTATTACTCAGATTTATTGCGAGTAGCAGATCGACTGAAATTCTCTTTACTTGTTCTTGAGGAGAGAATCTATCATACAAAAAAAAAAGATGATCATCTTGAAAATCTGGTTATTTTTAATTCAGGATATATAGATTTGTATAGAGAAAATGCTGCCTATATCTATAGTTAAAGTAGTTAATATAAGAGATAGAGGATAGCAAATAAGTATAGATGCAGTTAAATGACCAGTGGCTCTCAATTTCTGACCTGTGTAATCATCAGACCAAAAGCTTTTAATCCCATGGTTGGACAGACCAGAAACTGACAATACAAAGGCCATTGATGCCTAACCCTTTAATTTATATATATATATATATATAAGACTTTTTCAAGCATTTGATAATGAATTGAGGACTTATTGTGACACTAAATTCCAAAATTGAGATGCACACATGTTAAACTTGAATTAAAGATTTATTCAAATTAATATTATCAAAACATCAAAGCCATTTGTATGTAATACAGGTAAATTCTTCCATTCAAATTTAAACATTTTGAATTGGTATTCTCTCTGTATTTGTGAATTGACAGCCTTTAGTGTATGAAGATCATTCAGTGCTCAAGATGCACTGAACCATTAAAAATCTGACATTTATTCCAATTCAAGTGAAAATATGTATTCAAGTCAGGAAAATTTGTAGTGAGTAAATCATTGAATTGCTTTCAAAGCATTATAGAAAGCACAATCTTTTCAATGACTCAAGCAGTTATGAAAATGGTCTCAACATGAAGCCAATTATTTCTTTATTCAATACAAAATTAGTAATACACAAAGATGCCAATGACAAACTCTTTTAGTCAAAAGTAAATAAATTTAGAATTTAAAGTAAAAATGACATTTTAATCCTATTTGTTATTTGGATTCATTAAAAGATTCAAATATTCTTTTTAAGTGAAAGAGTTCAAGTAAAAAACTTCAAACTTTTCCAGAATTTCAAATCAGGCAGAAATTTTTAATTGGTTTTATTTGTTAGAAAGATTTATGAACTCATTGAGATTTAATTGATTAAATCTGGTTATATTCTGCCATATTGAAGTTGAATTGAATCTTTTAACAAAAAGTTGCATCATTGATACAAAAAAAGGCCTAAAAATCAAGGTTGACAAAAATCGATATGCCATAAAAAAAAACAAATCAAAAAATACCCAACTAAAAGGAGGACTTTTTAAGTTCTTAAATAGCTTTAAAATTTTAAGATCATCCCAGACGGTTATAAAAAAAAAAAAAAAGTTAAAAACAGATTGCATTTATCTAAATTGCTTCCTTTTTCTTTCTGTGTGAAAATAAATCATTTAAGATCAACACAGGTTCAATCCACAAAAAATCTCATTGTAAGATAGACTTATAAGTTGGCTGTGAATGAAAAATTTGACCAGAATAAGTTTTAATTTAAAGCTTTTCTTTTTAGGTCATTTAATTCATAGAACAATCATTTTTTTTGATAAACATTCATTTTTTTTTAAATAATACAATATGCACTCTTTAAACCATAGCTGAAGGGAATGTGGGTATTCATACCTTTCCTAGGGATATTAGTCCAAACATGAATGCAAACGGAATAAAAGATTTGAATTCCCATATTCCAATTCCAAAGTCTGATGGCCTTCACTATCCCAAATAAACTTTCCCACCAATAGGTTTTACATTTGATAATTGCACAAAGAATTTATAAAAACTCTAAACAATATAAAGAGAGCTTACAAAGTGATTATGATTATTAAAATGTATTAATCACTTCACATCAACACATTTTCAATAAATATTTTTCTTACAAAATATATTTTACTAGATATTTGGGAATCAACATTTTTTAAGAACTACAAAATGTTAGGAAGTTAAAACATTATTTTTCTAATTTCAAGCCTTATTTAAAAACTCAAAAGGTTTTCATTGATTTTATTTAATGCCAAGACTAAGCATTTTTTTAAATAAATGTTTCTTCATCAACACATTACTTATTAAAACTAATTGCATTTTTTAGTCCGTAGTAAAAGGGAATGAGATTTATACTTTTTGAAATTCTATTTGCCAAAATCTAACAAACAAAATGACAGGAATTCAAGCTTAGCAGATTAGTATTACATAACTGAAAGATCTTCAACAGAATTGCCAAAGTTGAAGCAATCATTTCAATATGTTTTCGATTTTAGTTTAAATTCTTCAAAATTCTTCCAGGTTCAGGAAAATAGTTTTCATCTTGATTATTAGATTTCAAAGATTTTTTTCTATCTTCAGGTGTTAGGAAGAAAAAAAAACTTTTTCATCTCTATAAAATTTTAAGTTTGACCTAATTCAGACAAAATCTTAGAAAATAATTCAAGATATTTTTTAAAAATAAATATTCTTTAATGAAATATTCTTTAAAAGTCTAGAATTAAAAAAACCCGAGGTGAATGCTTTTAATAGAATTTACATTATTTACAGCTTTCTTATTTTATGAATAAATTCATTTTCTATTAAAATAAAAAAAAGGAAATGAAATCTAGTGTGAAGGGTGTGGAAAAAGAATTCAAGGAATGGAACTCCTTAGGAATCTAATTGAATCATTTGTAAAAATGTTGAAGAAAAACTTCCTTAACCCACAGATTCTTCTAATCAACCACAATGGACAAACCTTAGAAAAATAAGGGGATTTTTTTTTTTCTTTTTACAAACCCACAAATATTTTTACCCACCTTTAAAAATTGAAAATATTTTAGACTGAAGTGAATTGTCTGAATAATTGTCTGAATATTTCGATTCCTAACCGGAAGGAACTACCATGACAATCCCTTAATTGAGTGCCCTTAAGAAATGGCACAATTCTTCTTCCATACTTAAGAAATAAAGCTTATTTATTATAATTCTATCTTAAAACTATGCCCATTACTTTAAAGAAGAATTCCTCCTTAAAAAAAAGGAGGTCATGTACACGGATTCATAATAAAGAATTTAAATCAAAATTGAATTAACTCAGTAAATCAGGATTCAAACTGTCTCTACAATTACATTCTGATTCAGAAGATATTTTGGCAAGCGAGTACAACATTGATGAGTTTGAAAGTGAGAATAGGGATGTGAAAAAGGGAGGCTTGGGTTACAGACAGGAATTAGGGACAAGGATTCAAAAGAATAATAAAGCACAACCACTTTCTAACTTAAAATCATTAATCCAAAATTACAAAAAACATTGAAAATTAACTTTATTATTGTGGAAACACAATTGTTGAGAGAGAGAGGGTTGAGAGAAAGAGAAGAGAGAGGGAAAGAGAAGAGAGAGAGAAAGAAAGAGAGAGAGAGAGATATTGTCTTTTGCATTATATATATATATATAAGTATACACATATGAGAAAGTTCATATAAGCAAGGATGAAAAACTAGATGCAAGCCTTTCTGGGTATAGCTTGAACCAGAAATGCAATTTTTAAAAAAATAAATCAATCTATAGCTAGTCTCAAGAGTCAACTCTAAATAGAACAACAAAAACAACCAAAAAAAAAACAACATTTTGCTTCAGAAGATTCAAGTATATTAAGGCCATCACCAGTGAAATTAAACCAATCCCATTCTTACGTAGAAATATTTTCTACCTGGATTCCATCAAGGTAAAACCCAGGTGGAAAAACAGCTATGAATTACTTGTCATTTATACCTGTACTACCTTGTATGAAACATATTTTTATCATTGGGCAAACTTGTTTGTATTTTCTACAGGAGTTGTAGGTCATATATGGACGATACTAAAATCCTTTCAACCAAGGAAGGTTCAACGTGCAAACTGTTAAACGTATTGGACAATTTGGTAGGTTGGTCCAGAATATATATATATATATATATATATATATATAGCACTATGAATTCCAATAGGTCATCTGTTGGTCAGAGAATTGGACAGATGCTGTTCTAGTCCGGTTTCAATGATGGCTAAAAAAGACCCATAGTTTACATAGCTGATGAGCTGCTGTAGATGGCAAAACAAGTGTAAAGATAGTAAAAATTATTATATATATAAATATATATTTGAAAGAGATAAAGAAAAACATTTTTGTATCACATGATGCAAAAACGTAGGTAGAATAACCTTAAACATTTTCTCTTGAACTAGAGAGAGAGAGAAAGATTCTTCTTTCCACTGGCGTCATCTGGTAAGAATTGACTGCCAATATTAAGGAGATTTCATGGAAGTTGGGAAAGAAAGGAGGATGAGGATGGGGGGAGGAAAGAAGAAAGAAAGAAAGACTGAAAAAGTGAATAAAAGTTCTGTAATTCTCAAAAAAGAAATTAAGAGAGAAAAAAATGATCAATTTTCCAGCTGGTTGTTATCTAAAATCTCAAGGTGAGTCAAGCAATCTATTAAACTTAGATAAAAACAAAACAATTTTTTTTTCTTTAAAAAAAAAAAAAAAAAGTTAAGCAACAAAAGAAAATTGGCACAACAGAAAGAGAGTGAGACAGGCGGACAGACATTAGAAAAGTTTCTCAGACAAGAAAGAGTTTAGCCAAAATACACAATGCTTGATGCATTTCAGTGCAGCCCACAAGCAAAGAGAGATACATTCCTTGAAGGTCAAGGAACAACAATTCTGTTGCTAAGCAATTAGAAATTAAAAAAAAATTAACTTTATATTATCTAAAATATTAGTTGATTGTAGACACTGAGTCAACGGGAGTCGGCAACTGCCAGTTTCTTGCGTTTGCGTTTGTCAGGCCTGACGAATGCATAAGCAAGAAACTGGCAGT
>JAUZSX010000007.1:632186-650493 GCA_034780655.1 Idiosepius hallami | reverse complement strand
ATTCAATTTGGTTGCTTTAATAGCATTCAATTTGGTTGCTTTAATAGCATTCAATTTGGTTGCTTTAATAGCATTCAATTTGGTTGCTTTAATAGCATTCAATTTGGTTGCTTTAATAGCATTCATTTGGGTTGCTTTAATAGCATTCATTTTGGCTCCTTTTATAACATTCCTTTTGGCTCCTTTAATAGCATTCATTTTGGTTGCTTTAATAGCATTCATTTTGGCTCCTTTAATAGCCTTCATTTTGGCTCCTTTAATAGCCTTAATTTTGGTTGCTTTAATAGCATTCATTTTGTTTTCTTTAATAGCATTCATTTTGGTTGCTTTAATAGCATTCATTTTGGTTCCTTTAATAGCATTCATTTTGGTTCCTTTAATAGCATTCATTTTGAATTTATTTGATAGCATCCACTAGATTCTTTATGTGACAAAAATTTAATTTTAAATATTTGAAATAAAATAAAATTCAAAAGAGTTTTTTTTTGTCATTCGATTTCATTATTTTTTTTAACCCTTCAGTCACGAATCATCCTGGCTTTTATTAAATTTTTCACTTTTGAAATCAACAAAATCCTGAGAAAAATGTATCCAATTAAAGTAAGGATTACATTAATTGGATGAATTTTTTGAATAGTGAAAAGAAAAGAAATTAAGAAAGAATTTTTAATAAAAACAAGAAAACCAAAATCAAACCAAAATCAGACTGGTCAACAAAAAGAAAGAATTTTCAAGACAAAATTCATAACTTTTTTTTAATAGAATTTTCTTCTTGCTTTAAATTCTCTTTTCTTTTATTTAAACAGAAAAATTCTGAAATTATCCATGATTAGGTGAAAATTATTCAATAGAATTAATCAAATAATTGCTAGTGATCAATGAATTAAAAAAAATCAAAAAGAAAAAATAACATTAATACCTAATCCCAGTTGCTCATCTGATTTTTATCTCTCACCTCAAGGGACATATTTAAGGGGTTGAGATTTGAATTGTGATGTAACATGGCCCACTAAAATATAAGCAGGCAATGGATGTAAAGATTTTAGAAATGAAATTGGTTAATTTCAATTTATTCTCAGTAATTTCTTTCCCCCTTTCAGATATAAATCTGAAATCCTTTCCTTATTAACTGTCCATCTATTTTGAGAAGAGAAAGAGACCCCCATCTCAAAAAAGTTGGTCTTTATTGCTGGCACATTCATCATCTTATCATGCCATCATTTAACTAATTATATTTTTTCTTAAACAAATTTAATGTCAACAAATTTTGGTGGTCAGTCTGTTAATTCTAAAAAAAAAAAAATTAACTTTTAAAAATCATGAAAATTTTTTTTAATTCACATCAATTTGAATTGTGCACTTATTCTAAAAATATCTCCATTAAAAACAATTAAAAAAAGATCAAAGCAAAAAATCAAGCCAGTTTTTATAATGATTCACAAATTTAACAAAACTCAACCAAAACAAATGAAAAGCATTCCTAACCTTCTCACCTCAAGAAACAAAACAAAAAAAAATGTTTAAAATTTTTTAGTGTTTAAAAATTTAGCAATAACTCATAGAATTGTTAATTCAACATTTGTTGTATTTTTAAGGAAAGAATTTTTAGAGATTCTTCAAATTGAAAATGCCAATTTTATTCAAAGTCTAGTATTTTTTTTAAAATAACTTACATTTTTTTAATTATAAACTATTTGTAGATAAGTTCAAACTGTATGAATGATGAATATTTTAAATATTAACGCCAATAAAAAGTATTATTCAATTTCAAAGCCAAAAGAATGTCTGAAAATATTATCTTGTGAATTATTGACTTTTGAAAGGAACAAAATATATTAAGAAAATAATGTGACTTTATTTGCATAATTTACAATATTTTTAAAGCATTTTTACATTTTTTTTTACTTTTAATTTTAAAGAATAATGACTTTTTAGACCAGAATTAAATCAATAATAGAAATGAGTCCATTGGTTCTTAGAATAAAGAATTGTTCCAGTAAGATTAGTTATAAATTATTTAGAATATATATATATATATATATATATATATATATATATATAATAGAAAGCATCACAACATTGCTGAGCTGCATGGTACTAAACTTCTAAAATCAAAGGCTGGGACTGCCTTTCTATATAAGCCACATCAGCCAGAGATAACCTTGGTGTAGTTGTAAAAAGCCCCCAGCCCTTTTAAAGGCATTTATGTGCAAAGCAAAGCAATGAATAAAACAAAGATGATTTTCTTTTATGAATGAATATCATTTAAAGGCAATTTCAGATTGAATAACTCAAGTGAACACAAAAGAAAAAAAAAACATGAACAAAAAACTTAAAAGAACAAATAAAATAGGAATAAATACTTGAGGAAAATATTCATTCTAAAAAAAAGAAAGAAAGAAAGAAAGAAAGAAAAAATATGAATTAAACAAAAAAATATATAAATAAAACCAAAAAATAGAAAAATATTTTTTTTTCTTTCAGAAAATACATTTTGATTTAAAAAAAAAAAAAAGAAAGATAAAATTTTTTCAACTTGTTTACAAGAGTTGAAACTAAGTTACAAAATATTTTTTTAGAAAAAAAGAAGGTATTTTTAAAAGTGCAGAAGAAAAAAACCCACAACAAAGTGTCAATCCAAACTTATTTAAGATTTTTGGTTCGAATCTTTATTAACTTGGTGCATTCATACAATAAAAATTATTTTTTATGCTTTATGTATTATTATGGGCTAAAACATTCCTAACCTGGTTAAAATTTGGGTTGGAATTACATGTCTAGAAAAAAAACATTCAAGAAAGTGTGTGTGTGTGTGTGTGTGTGTGTGAGAGAGAGTTTTAACATTTCTGAACAAATATTCATTTGAGATTTCTCATAAAAAAAAGTGTTAAGATTTCTGAGTTGAGTAGAGAAATAATTGAAATAAAGAAAAAATGAAATTTAGTTTTTAATCAAAGGAAAAAATCAAATCAAAGAACAA
Source organism: Idiosepius hallami (assembly GCA_034780655.1). Taxonomy (NCBI): domain Eukaryota; kingdom Metazoa; phylum Mollusca; class Cephalopoda; family Idiosepiidae; genus Idiosepius; species Idiosepius hallami. Next base: position 647,513 of record JAUZSX010000007.1, on the reverse strand, counting down.
ATCTTAATTCAATGGAATTTCAATATTTTCCATTGTTTGTCTAAAAATGTTTTAAAAAAGGAAAATGAAAAATTGAAAATTAAGAGGAAAAAAAAAAAATTTTTTAGAGAAGAATTGAAAAATTCTTTATTGAAATTGTCTTTTTTTTTCTGTTAACAATCTATTAAGTTATCTTCAAAGGACTTTATAAAGAATAATTTAAAAGATAGACCAAGAATGCTAAGAAGTATTCTATTTAATTCACATCTAAAAAAAATCAGAAATATATGCTGAACCAAAACCTTTAAATATGCTTTTCTCCTGATCAGTTGATAAAAAAAGAATCAAATCCCAAAAAGTTTATTTTGAAATTATTTATTGTTTTTAAATGTTAAACTGGTCAATTTTTCTTGTAAAATTTCAATGCAATTTAGTTTATGATTTATAAAGCAATGGAAATATTTTTATTTATTTTTTAAAATCTGGTGCAAAGAATTTTTGCTGTATTATAAAACATTCCTTTTAATCAAGGCACAGTGCAAGAAGAGTAAAAAACACAAAATATTTTTTTTTTTATTTTGAATATTAAATCTATAAATGCTTTGAAGATATTACTCCTGTTTTCTCTATGCACACACACAAACACACCTTTCTCTCTCTCACTTATATATATATATATATACATACACACACGCCCATAAAACAATATATATGCATATGCGTGTGTCTGCTTAGAAGAAACAGAATATCTTCAAAGGATTTACAGATTTAATATTCAATCCTCACAATTTATACATTTTAAAAACCCAACTTTGTTTTTTTTTATATGATTCATATAAGATTGAATTTCTTGACTTGTAATCATACTTTCTTTCTCTGCCTGCTTTTAGTTGTGTCTTTTCTTACTAAAAAGGTTTATCATTTTAAAAAGATTGCAACATAATAAAATGGCATTTGTTCTTCTTAAGAAAAGGCAAATTCTTCCATAAACTCTTTATGCTCTATTACATAACTAATAAAAGGGAATCAAAATTAAAGAGAATAAAAAACAACATAAAAAAAATCAAATAAGCTAAAAAAAAACAAAAGGTTCTCATTTAAAAACAACAATAATTACAATAAAGATTAAGGAAAATAACAATGACATCCATGCAAGGTAATAAAAAAAATGTCTTCAAAATTACAGCAAAAATTTTGGAATTAAAAGAATCACATGTTCAGAAGTGTAACACAAAAGTTGGGCCATACTTAGGGCCCCCGCAGACCTCGCAATTGCATCGGGGCTGTAAGCTCCCTTAGGGCCACAAATTATTTTGGCTTCGCAGTAATTTGTAATGCAAAAAAATTAAAATAAATTATTATTAATTTCAAGAATTCTGTTTGTGTGTTTGACAAGCGAATTCAATCTCTTGCAGGTTTACAAATATTTTTGTGATTTTTTTCTTATTTTAGCAATCTAGATGTTTGAATTCAAAAGTAAAAAATAGCCTAAATTCAAAATAAAAAAAATGTAGACTTATTGAAGCTTATTCATATTTATATTTTTATATCTGTGTACATTCTTATATATATATTTATATATATATATATATGCATTCACATCATACAATATTCACCTCTACATTGGAAAACAAAGGATGAGTGATTGTGATAATTTACAATAATTTTCACTTTTTTTCCTTATTTAAAGGAAGTAACTCTGTGGACTTCTTTGTGGATTCAATACCAACATCAAATTGTTACCTGCCTGGCTTATTGCCATTCTCTTAAATAACATTCGCAACCCCCCCCCACAAAATGTAATTTTGATCATAGATTTAAAAAATTCTATAAAAATGTTTAAATATTTTAAAACGGAAAGAACTAAACATTATATCTTTTTTAAGAGTTGCTCCCCTTGTTTACGAAAGACTAGGGGAAGTAACTCGTTTTGGTTGCTATCTTTTTTTAAGGAAAGAATTTACTTCATGCAAATTGCAAACTCTTAATTAAAAAAAAAGTCCTAGTATAAAATATCTTTTAATATTTTAAACTTCGAAAGGTTCACTTGGTATAAAGTTATATAATATAAAATGTAAGCTGGAAATTAATTTTTAGTAATGTTTTAAGAAGCATGCTAATAAAGTTTCTAATTCCACAATAAAAAAAAGTTAGAACCATACTAATATTGCTGTGTACACGTTATGAATTTTGTTGATAAAAACATTTTGTTTTAACATTTTTTAATTAATTGTTTCTCTTAATTATCACTTGTTATTTCTGAACGGTTGGTTCACAACATTTATTTTACAAAACTACTTGTGAGTAATCAATCAGACTAAAAAAGAACTCAACATGCCATCTAAAACAAAATTTTAATCCAGGGTTAAATTTGACAATATTTGGGGTAACAATAACAATTAGAAATGATTAACAGAATTCAGACAGTCATAGTCTCTAAGCAAACACCACTAAAAAAAACTTCTACATCAATTTTTTTTTTTTTTTTAGGAAAGATTCATTTATTTCAAAAAGTTAGAAATAATGTTAATGTCTCGATTGTGGTTAATTTGCAAGCATAACTTACTGTTGAATTCTTTCATTTGATTTTGATTTTTGAATGCAAAAAGTATCCTTAAAGTTGTCACATCTTGAGAGAAAAAAAAAAAAAAAAAAAAGCTAGAAAAATGTTTGTATGCAAAAAAAAAAAAAAAAAAGCAATGATTTTCTTGATCCAAACTTTAACAAAAATTTCAAATATCATGAAAAAATATTGTTGAATCAATTGATGCTATTTATTAAATTCTTTATCAGTTTCATCAATGGCTTCACTTTTTAATTTGAAATTTAAAAAAAAAGCAATAAAAAAGCTAACAACAAAGAAAACAATATAAAACAAAATTGTTATTTCAAATTGAATGTTAAAAAATGGTTGAATCTTTAACTTTTCTGGCTTAGTTTTAAAAACTAAAATCTAAATGAGGAAGAATTATTTGTCTAGGAAGTCATAGAGAACTGGGGTTTATGTAAAAATACAAATAATTTGACAAATTTTCTTTATGGAAAAACAGAGGTACCACTTTGGTATCTATTTTGACAAAAGAGAGTTTAAATTAATGAATGATTAATAAAATGGCATCTTAATCATTTTTTAATTTTTTGGCTTATATCAAATAGCTTATTAAGTTTTGCTGTTAACAATCATTTTGATAAACATCATCTTTCTTTTGTCAAGAGTTTTAATAGAAGAGGAGTAGTTTGACTAATCAAACCAGGGCTAGAAGGAATGAAGTTATTTAGACTCTTTCTGGATGTATTATATATAAAAGTAAATGGAATGGCTGAGATTTAAACTTGTGTATAATGATTTAAAAGTCCGTGTTGGTTGCAGGGACTTCATTAGTTTTGTGAACATAAAGATTGATTTTTAGTTGGAGATCCAAAATGGAAAACTCAGATTAAAAGATAATAAACAAAAAATTCCAATGAACAATGATTTTTGTTTAAATAGTGAATTTTACATAATAATCATATATTGAAATATTTCACCATTTTAACAAATATAATTCATTGAAGTCACAAGTTTTCTTATCTTTTAATAGCTTCCCTACTTGAATGTAATTATTTTCTGAGGAACCAAGATTTAATCTGTTTTCTTTCCAATTACTTATAAAAATTCTTTTCAATTAAAATTAAAGGTTTTAGGCAAAAGCAATTATTCATCCAGATTTTTTTTATTGTTGTGTTTTTATTTGATTACAGTTTTTTTTTAAATCAACTTTCATTGTTTGAATTCATTTTATTTATGATTTTATATTTGATCACCCTGTGCTTTAAAATGTCCAATGAAAAATAGAAAAGCCTTCAGAAACTTAACAACTTTTTGATTTACAATTTTTTTTTTGTTTCAATCTTTCATTAGTTTTAGATTTTTTCAAAATTCATCAAATATTCCAAGTAATCCAAAAGTGGAAATAATTACTTTTCGTCTTATGAGTTCTTTATTGAATGAATGAAATATTTTAGAGAAACTTCTTTCTGTTAAGAACTCCAACTTAATGATTAGATTTGGTTTGAATTTTTTTTATCAATGTGGAATTTGGGGAAATTTGATGTTGAAACTGAAAATCATTATTTGTATTTATGAAAAAACTCATAGAATTAACATGGAAAAAAGATGATAAAATCCCCTGTCTAATAAAACATATAAAATGAAAGATACTCATTGATATTTCAGTTCTTATAAAACAACATTCAGGGAATTTTAAAACCTTTAATAAAATTTCTTCATTTTTCTCTTTTACTCAACCATTTTAATATAAAAATTCCACATCATTAAAATTCAGAAATATTGTTTTTTAAATAAAAATCTTTTTTTTAAAAAGCCACTGACTTAACTCCTCAATTTTATCAATGTTTCTTTGAAATGGTGTTCTCCCTGAAAAACACTTCATCCAAAAATTTTAGGCTTATTTGATTAAATGATTTTAAGCCAAAATAGAAATAAAAACTTTAAAGTAGTTCTGTTTATAAAAACTGGTCTGTTTTTTTTTCTTTTATTCTAAACATTAAACTATAAAAAAACATTAATTTAAATTTCTAAATGAAATCCACTTGCAATAAAATTTGAATGTTAATTGTTTTTTGTCAAAAATTCTAACTAGTTAAAAATATATGTAATGAAAAAAACTGGTTTTGCTTAAATATACTGAATAAATAAGTAGCATTTATGGAATATAAATATTACAAATCCTAGAATCAAATTGAGATAAGTTGTAACAGTATTAAAATTTTATCAAATGTCCAAAAGTAAAACATGGTAAAAACTAAAATTAGGTATAAACCAAAAAACTTAGAGACTTAAACTAAATTTATAAACTTAATTTTTTTCTAATAAATTACCTGATGAAGCTGCTGTGTAGTTTGTATTTTAGTCATTATATTAACATTTGTATTTATTTATTTTCAAGAAAAAAAAATGTAAGATTTATGCAAAACTTTTTTAATCTATTAAAAAAAAAAACCCTTAAATCAGAAAATAAAGAAATAAAAATTGTGAAATATTTTTCAAAAAATTTTTTTCTTTTTTTCAAATTTAACTTCAAAAATTAATCCTCTGATCTTCTTTTTTACACAATAACCAAAATTTTTAATAAAATATTTGTTGGTGAAACATTTTCAAAATCCAATTCAAATTAAGTCAATGAAATTGATTGATGTTTTTTCTTGCTTCAAGCCAAATTTTCTTCTTGTTCTTCTTAAAAAAGAATCTTTCCATTCGTTTTCAAAAAAAAAAAAGTTCACATTTATCTTTAAAAGTTTAATGAATGTTCAAGAATAATTGAATAGAATATTTTCTAATTTCCCATTTAAAAAATGGGGTTTGAATGAAATTAAATTTACTTCAATCAATATACATAAAAAAAAATAAATAAAAGAAACGCATCAGAAAAATTAATAGACACAAGTTTTAGTAGAAAAAAACAAAACTTGTTAGGTAGAACAAACATTTGAAGTAAGGCAGGCAGGATGAATAGAAAATTCAAAATGGTTAATAAACCGTGTATTTTGTTGTTTAAGTGCAAACAAGCTTTTCTTCAAAAGTAGAAATGATCTGAAATCATTTTTAGAAGATCCATTGGTTTCATTCCCATGCAAACCGAGTTTTGAAGAAGAAAACAGATTGATCCATAAATGATGACATGTTTGGGAGAAACAAAAAAAAATAAATTGAATGATTTTATTTTAACCTAAAATCCCAGCTAAGATCTATAAAAGCAAGAAAGCTTCAAAATCAATTTGTTATAAAAGCAACAACCATGAAAATTAGAAACATAAAATTTTTATTTCATAAAAACTAAATTTTGATCAATTAAATTTTTTTTTCTAATTATGATTTAATTTATTAAACTGTTTTTACTAAGCTTTTATCATGGAATAAAAATGAAAATAATAACTACATCAAAAGAATATTTTTTATCCAGGGTTTTTAGATTATATATTACCAATATTTTGATAAATGTAGATATCTATAAAAATAAAATTGTGTGTGTGTAGAATCAATCTTCACTAAAACTCTTATCAATTTTTGGTCTACTAACTTGAAATTTGACAGAAAGTGTATTTAGACCTGAGAAAAGCTTTGTAGTTAGTTTTCAGCTGGAAATTTAGCTGCTAAGGGGTCAAAGTTGAAAGCCCAAACTACTCTGCCAATTTTGGGTCAAACACTTGAAATTTGATATATGGGTTATTTGAACCTGGGGAACACTTTCTAATGGCCTTTAATCAAGAATAATAGCTGGTAAGAGGTTAATATTTGTAATTACAAGAGACATAAATCAAAATGAACACTAAATTGAGCATTCAGACTGAAATTTGCATAGCACAACAATTCAGTTCATTAAAATTTGCATATTTATAGTGCTGCTTTACTATATAATGGGTTTCCTTAATTACCTTAGTGGAAAGTCCCTTGCACCCAAGTAAAGTTTAGCAATACTTCTATTGTAAATTCAAGAAAAATTATAAATTTAAACAAGATTTATTAATTTGCTTATGGTAAATTTTAAAATCTATTTTTGTTAACCAAAATCTCTATTCATTCAGATTGGCAAATTTTTGCTTGACTAAGTTTTTAATTTTAAAGTAAGGAAATAAAAAAAAAGTAAAATATGGCTGCTCATTTATGCATGATGATTAAATTCTTAATTTTACAAAATCAATTGTAAAACATTCAATACAATATGGTCAATGGTATGGTACGGTGATAATTGTAATAAAAATATTAAAAAGGATAAAAAGTAAAAATTGGAATTCATAATGGAGATTAATAATATATTCGAAACTATTGGTTGTATTTCTGTGAAATTATTTAATCTTGATAAATGATAAACAGAATAAGAGAAATGATTTAGAAGTTGTTCTTTCTTTAGAATTATTGTTGGCTTCCTTACATTAAAAAGATAAATAAATAAAAGAAGAAATTCCAATGTTCAAGGGAGATAACTCTCTCTTCTTTAACTATTAAAATTAATTTTCTTGGTAATTCTTGAGAAAATATATTTCTATATCATTTGATATATTCCTTCATTAATTTATGGCCTAAAAATTACTATTTAATGCATTGCACATCTATCATTAAGCTACGACGAGTAAAGGCTTTTGAATGTTTATTATTTTTTAAAAATATCTACAAGAGTTCAAAAGTAATGAATGATGTCATATTAAATTATTTGAAGGGGAAAAAATTCAATCTTTTTTGTGTTTGTATAAAAAGTTTTATTGATAAGAATTATTCCATCCGTTTTAAAATGGGTCTCTTTTAGAAACAACAAAAAGAAAAAAAGAAATATAAGCAATGATAAATAATTGTTAAATAAAAAACCTTACCATCGAGGGAGGGAGGGAGGGAGGGGAGGAAGGGAGGGAAAGAGGAAGGAAGGAAGGGAGGGAGACTATTTCAAAAATTCAAAGAATCCACTAATTTCATGTTTGATTTTTGTCTTTCCTGCTTCCCTCCCCCACTTTTTTACTCAGGTCAGATGTGCAACTCTGTGTTTCACCCTTTAATTCCAAACTATCCAACTAAATTTATATGGTTATTGGGGTTTTTTTTAACTTTCAGCTTTATAAAAACATTTATCTTTTTTATTCCTAATCTCTAATTCCAGAATTGGAATTTTACTCATTTGGTTTGTGACATTTTAATTGGAATCAGCTTGTTGATCTCAGGAGCTCTGAGTTACTTTAAACACCCACACACACATATTATATATATATATATATAGTTTGGTATCTAATTTTATCAAAACATGCAATCACTCTATTAATGAATATTGAGTACTCTACTTTGCAATTTAGCAAATGCACTGTAAAAGTGTGGATGGTGCCAAACTATATATATATTTCAGCCTGATGACTGCGTAGGCGAGAAACTGGCAGTTGCCGACAGCTGTTGACTCCGTGTCTACACTTAATTAATGTACACGCTCTATCACTGATATTGGGCACCAACTATAAATTTAAACAATCTTATCACTTAGATTAATATATATATAGTAAAAGGTAAAATCCAAACCAAAACGTTGTCTGTTGGTAACTGTCAGTTTCACTCTTGCACAATTGTCAGATTATCTATTTCTGAACATGATTCGCTACACAATCGTAGCATTTTCAACAGAATGTTTTTGGTTTTGGTTTTTAATTTTCAGTGAAAAACAAAACAAAACAAAAATAATAATACCCCCCCCACAAAAAAAAAATCAGATTGATGTCTTCAGACGAATTAAAAAGAATCAGATTAAAATATAAAATTGAAAAATATTATTTTTCAAATCTGAGCCTAACAAACTCAATTGTCACCACAAAATTAGAAAATATTTAGAGATTCAATTAATATCCTACTTTTTTAACCAGAGTTCAATTGTCCTATAGAAAAATAAAGCTTAAAATCGTCTTTCAATTTTCTCCAAACCAAAAATAAAAATCATTCTATCCTCAATTCAAAAAAAAAGAAAACAAAATTCAATTCAGAAATTTCCAGAAGATAAAATTGTAGAATTTAGTATTTGATGTTTTTTTGTTCCTGGAAATTAGTTAGTTCAAAAACCAGCAAATTTCAATGAAATCAAAAAATGCTTCTAAACTTTTTTGTTTATTTAATAAAAAATTGAATGTTGATCTCAACTGTTCTTTTTGGAGTTGTTTTTGCACAGGCATCAACAGCTAAGCCTGATCATTAGAAATTATTTATAAAGTTTAACAGAAATATTGATTCATTATTTTAGGACTCATTTATTATTATTATTATTATTATTACTACTTACTAATATTATTATTGTTGGATGAAAATTCATTTTTATTCTGAAATTAAATGTTCTTTGAATTCCTTATTAAAAATAATTTGATTAAAATAATGATTCTTGATATTGCTGACTTTTTTTATCCTAAAGTTTCTCTTTTCTATTCCACTGTCTTCCAGAACTGGACATTTTTGTTCCCAATGACTTGATCTTGCTGCTTGTATGAAAAAAAAAATCTTGATTTGCGTTTTAGACTCAATGTCTTTGAAATGCTGAAAGAAAATTGAAATTTTTACAACTGGAATCATTTAGCAATCAATCGTTTTCTTCGTGGAATTCCACTCTAATATGGCTAAATGTTTTGATTGAAAAAAAAAAAATGTTATTTATTTTGAAAAACAAACCGAAGAATAAAAAAGGCCAATCATGAAGAAGAGAGACATGCGATTAGATTGATCTGAGTGGTGAGAAAACAAACAACATGCTAGTTTTTAGTGAATCACTTTGAAGTGGAAAGAAAGAAAAAAGAAGATTTATCAAGATTTGGAAATTTTGAAAAAAAAAGTTTTGGCAAAAAGAGTCAAAGAGAAATTCTTTACTTTTGTCCACCACCCTCAAGCTCCCAATATTGAATGAAAACAAATGTTAATGGTAAGAATGATTTGAAATTAATTCAAGATGTAAAGTCTTAGGTGAATAATGGCAGCAAGAAAAATGATGGAAGCAATTGAGCAATTTTAGATGACATGAAATGATTTCATAAAAATAAAACTATTGTAAAATTGTGGGACAAAATTCATTAAATTAATTTTCAAATGATTTTCAAAGATGAAAAATTCTTTAAAAGAAAAACCAAATAAAAAAAGAAAATCGAAAAATGTTTTTTCTTTGTCCAATTAAAATTCCAATCAATTCTAGAAAAATTAAATTAATTGAAAAAAACCATTAAGGATCCAAAGGGAAAAATAATTTCCTGAAGAAAATTTTTTTAAAGAATTCCTTAAAGAGAAAAAAATAAATTCTGAATTCTAGTCTAAAATAGCAAAACCAACTGATTAAAAAAAAGGGAATCATTTAAGAAAAATAAATTTGATTAGAAAAAAATCTCAATATTTCTTAAAGAACCAAAATTCATTCATAAATTGGTGATCTTTATAGAGAATGGATTTTTTAGAGTTGCAAACAACCTTCTGTTTTCATCAAAGAATTTTTTAAGGAAATCCATATCAACTACTGAGAATCAAAGAAAAACCATTAAAATAAAATCAGATAAAATTCTTCGAAATATATTTTCTGTTATTTGGTTTTATAATTCTAATAATGTGTGTGTGTGTATATGGAGACATATTTTTAGCACCTAAAACGTACCTTCAATAAATGCTTATTTGAAGGCAGAAAAAAAGAAAAAATAGAAATAAAGGAATTTCTATGAAATAAAGGAATTTCTCTTGAAAATGATATGAAAAGCTGAGAGGAAAAGGAATGACAATTGGAAAAGCTTAATCTAACAATTAGAAAAAAGATGAAAAGTACAGGCAAACAAATTGTTCAAACTAGAAGTGGTAGTAATAATATTACTAATAATAACTGCAGTAGATTATCCCTTACAATTAGAAACATTGTTCAAGAGAAATTACTCCTGTAAATTATTTACTAGTTTCATAACCTTTAATTCCTATCATTAAATTATTTAAAAATTTCATAATTTTTGTGTAAAATTTTGTTTTGTATGAAAATTTAATAAATTAGTATTTTTTTAAATTTTGAAATCTTTTTCTGAAGATACGTCTTGAGATCTGTTTATCTCAATTGTTTTTGTATTTGACAGCCTTAGCTTTTTGATCCACAAAAATCAAAATGCTGCCTTTTAATTTGAAAGGAAACAATTATAGAATTTCTCTTCTTGAAATTAAAATTGGTTTTTAAAAAACAAAATCTGTCAAGCATTTAAGTTTTTATAAATGTCTTAAAATCCATGGAAAATTTTCAGCCTGAAGAGAATAAGGACTGTGTTTATGGGACTCTATAGTAATCCCGGTTATGAATAGGATTAGGATTTTGAAATTTTAGATATTATTTGTCAAGGGTGTTATGTTATGTTGTATGAATAAGTTAGTTTCTTGTGTTGATAGAGTGTTTATGGCAAAATAACAACAGGGGCAGATAATCCATTAAGGCCTTAAAATAGAAAAGTGGAAAAGAAAATGGCTTTATTTCTACTGGGTTTGCTTTTCTTGACTTGTTTTGTAAAATAATGCAAGTGCATTTGATTGAAATGAAAAAGTTTGGTTGAGTTTTTTTTTTGTCTACTTCAAGAGTATTTTGTATTTGTCTTATGTTATTTTTTCAATTAAGGAAGAAAGTTTTGATTGTCGTTCGGTTGACAAATCAGAAATGCATTAAGTTTTTCTTTGTTTTTTTTAGTTTGTGTTTTTTTTTTTTTAGATTTTGTCATTAGTTGTTATTGATTTAATTCAAACTTATTTAAAACTGTATCTTCATTTTGGAAAGTAGAGGGATCAAGACATTGTTATTAGGATGACTAAGATTTAAATGAAAGTCAAAGATAAGTAAATAAAAAAAAAACAAATTCTAGATAAGCCTTTCATCATCAGATTTCAATGTAGACATATTTTTCTATTTGTAGATGGGAACTCATAAACATAGAATTGTAAAGGACAACTGTTAATTTAGGGAAAAAGAAAAAGAAAACTCAGCAGAAAAACTGTAGAAAACTTCCTTATTTTCAAAAATGGTTGACTTCTTGAAAATTCAGCTGAAAATCCATTATATCTTAAGTTGATAAACACTTTTTTTTATAGTTTTCTTGAAGATCAAACAAAGTTTTTGTATTCATGAAAGGAAAAGAAAATAAATTGTTGCATTTCAGGAAAAATTTATAAAGATTTAAAAACAGAATTTATATTGTGATTAAAACAGTAAAATTTGCTAAAATTTGGGAATGTAAAGCTCTTATAGACACGAGTTTCATTTGGATTATTGCTTTGTGATGATATTAGAAAAACGTTTGAAGTGAAGACTTCTTCAAGCCCATTCACACGTAATTCCAATTGTGGACAAAGGAATCATCAATATATTCCTAAAGAAAAAGACTAAAAGATGTCAATTGTGTTGGACTAATATTAACAGAAATCAAGACGTCTAAAATATCTATTCATAATGTATTCAACTTATTTTTTTCTTCTAAAAACAAAAGCCAAGCAACAATAAAAAGCATAGAAAGACTTCCAAGTTCTAATCTTCAGAATTGAAAATAGATTGAAATCTAAAAACAATTATTGATTTTTTTTCTTTTTACATTTCTTTGGGATAAATACTGAGTTAATAAAATTAATATGAAAGTTGTATTGTTTTAAACATTGATCCACAATTCAAACGATGTATAATGATTAACCATATTAATCAGTATTAAGTTGATATTCTTTTCTGAAAAAAATTGTTTTGTAAGGAATTTTTCAAAATAAAATAAAATGGACACTTCTTGCCACTTTTTAGAGTTTATGACTCTAGTTTCTTTAGATTTCATTTCTGTATTTAATTAATATCCTATAATTCAAGAAATCATGTTTTATTGTTAAGTACTTTTGTACAGTCATCATAGAAGCCAGGCTAAGCTTAGTACCTTTTTGAATAAGAAGCAACCATTTCAAAGTGATACGTCCAGCATTACTGACAAGAGGTTTCCTCTCCTTTTTTTTAAACTTTATAGGATTTTTGTTATCAATGATAAACTTAAATAATGTCACCTAACACTAGATTTCTTAAACATTTTATCTTTTCATAACTGACTGGATTGACATCAAATTTTTATGGGACAACCCCTTTGCAAAACTATGAAAATCAATTGTAATAAATGCCAGCATGACTTGATCAAAATGATAAGGGATTCAGTTTTAGCCAGGAATTCAAAGGGAAACAGAGAAACTAAATAAGAATTTTAGAAATAAGGATTTTTTTCAATGTTGAATATTTTGATTCATAAAAATGGAGTTGTCGAATATCTCCACAAAATGAAAGAAGCCATGTGTCAAAAAGGGCTTTGAATATTTTTGATTAAGAATCCCTAAACACAAGGCATGCAGCATTTGGAAATAAGTTGCACACTTAAGTTGGCTTTTCTGTGCAACCTGGCTTCCATGGGATTTCAAACAGGATTCACACATTTTTAAATACTTTTTTCTCTTTTTAAGAAGTTTTTTTTTTTTTTAAGCTGGTTGGATTTTATTGACAGGCATCCTATGAAATAGGATTTTATTGACAGGCATCCTATGAAATAGGATTTTATTGACAGGCATCCTATGAAATAGGCATTGCCCGTGCCCTTTTTCGGCAATCTTGGACTCCGAAAAAAAAGGATTTCAAATTCGATAAATCTACATTAAAAAAAAAAGAGTAATTTAATCTGAAGTGAGACTTTTGGGCATTGATGCTGATGTGGGAGATGATAATTTCTCAGGGTAGTTGTTGGTGGGCAGAAGGCCGGGACGGTGAGGTGTTGTCCTTGGGATTGATGCTTTCTTGCAATGGGGTGGCAAAACTCAATAGAGTGTCGAGAAAGATTGAAAATAAATAAATAAAATAAAATAAATAAAAATGGTTGTATGTATCTGTCAGTTAGGAGCATAATAATAATAATAATAATAATAATAATAATAAAAAACCTTGTCTTCAGAAATAAGCAGAGCAAATAACAAAAGGCAGAAATGCTCGTAAAATTACAGCTTCATTATTTTTCCAAAGTTTATTTGCAGACATCAATGTACAAATATATACATCATTCTGGGTTCGAAGAAGTTACAGATTTTCAGAATGGAGACAGAATATAGTAAGGGCTACAGAAAAAGGAGAGGAAACCTGTCAGTGTGCACATATGTAGTTGTGGCATCACTTGAAAATCACTTTTCTTTTTCTTGAAAAGATTTTTATCACATTTTTTTCTTTATTACTTTTTTTTTTTTTGCTTATAAGACAATTTAACAACTAATCTAATGGAATTGTGGGATATGTCAATTTTTAATAAACATAACATGCGGGAATTTTTGGCTAAATAATTATAACATATTTTTTCTTTAACTTTTTTTTTTAACACAAAAGGGTAGAAATAAGTAAGCTTATTTGAAAATATTGCTGGCATCATACCTGTATATATATGTGTGTGTGTATAGAATGATATGTGCCAGCCTTATCCGAGTTAATGCAGCCTGATATGATACCATATATACTGAGCATAACAACTTTGTTTATGACATAAAAACTCCAGCACTAATAACTATTTATCACAAAAATCACAAAATACTTCTGCTAGAACAAAAAACATGAACCAAATCACAAGATTAATATAGTCATATTAGTAATGATAATTTGTTATATAAAATGTTAAAAAGTCTATTTATTGTAAGTAATTTACTAATCAAGAGACAGGACCTTCTAAGCCCTAGAGCATCAGAATTTCTTTCAAGTTACAAATTATACAAATATTAAGTTCGATCCACCTACAAAATTCCCATCACCAAAAATGCATCATCATCACCAACAGTAAATATGAAAATCAAAGAAAAATACTGCCATAAAGATAAACAGAATATAATGATTGATTTCAAGAAAAAATAATTACTTAATGGATGGATGAATGGATGAATGAATGGGTGAATCAAGGAATAAGGAATCATCTGAAGGATATTGGTTGTAATATGAAATTGCAAATGTTTACGACTCTAAATTAGTCAACATTAATCAAGAATTAATTCTGTAGAAATGTAAATGATGAGGAAATAAAGGAGAGCCACGTTTAAGCATTGGGCAAAAGTTTTGAATGGACAATTGAAAGTCAATGGAAATTCAAATAAAATTGAAACGATCCAATTCAAAATGGGATAATTCCTCTTCAACAATATCGATCCAATCACCACTTTCACAAAAGCTGAGATTATTTGGACAACTATTTTCAAGGTAAAATTGTTCAATATACAACCTTTTGTTTTGGACAGTATAATGATGCTTTTCATTGAACTGCCGAATCTTCATATCATGACAGGGAAGTGTCATGGAACTGGAACTTAGCTTTTGATCCATTTTAGTAATCACAATGAAAAGTAAGAAGGATAGAAATTAAAACTTCTATCAAGTTTTGGTTATGAGAAGAACAATCCATCCTTTTCTCCCTGATAAGAAATAAAGGCTTTCAGTTAAAAATAAAATTTCTCAAGTTTAATTGAAAATCCCAACAGTTTAATAAATAGCTCCAAAAGAGGGTTGGAGATGAAATCATTTGAAACATATTGAATGTAACTGATACAATGAGAATTGTCGTCTGAATTATCTAAAGAACACTAATTGTTTATAACCATAACAGATGTTCCAAAAGACATTGACTGCGATATTTAAATATCAAACTATAAATGAATCAAGCAGAATTTTTAGAGAAACTCATCCAAAGGCCATTCAATTAACAGCTTTCATTTTTATCTTCAATTTTATAAGCAATCAAATATAAAATAATAAAAAATTAGCAATTATAACAAGCTTTAATGAGGTCAATGGGCTTACA
>JAUZSX010000007.1:602450-620659 GCA_034780655.1 Idiosepius hallami | reverse complement strand
ATTAGAGAGGGAAAGAGAGAGTGAGAGAGAGAAACAGATGAGGTTTTATTATGAAGAATTAGAGAGGGAAAGAGAGAAACAGAGAGAATTGTGAATTTTTCCAATCAAACATAAGTACAAACACGATAGAGTTTTATAATAATAGATAAAATTTATTTCAACAAGAACATAATTAAAAAAAAATTTTAAGGAAACAAATATTTTTTTTTAGATATTTCGGGATTTTATTTTTCTTTCTTTTAAGTTTAATCTTTTTTTCTTTAAATTGAATCTGTTATAAAATCAATAATTTATATCAATTTTTTTTCTTAAAGTGACGGTGTTGGGTTAAAATATTGATTTCTTTGAGCATGTCTAGAGCAGCATTTACCAGCAGAAAAAAAAATATTTTTGGTAGACAGAATTTAAAGTTAGTGATTTTTAGTTCCCACCTTCCCTTTTTAAACCCTTAATAGAGGATCTGCCTTCTCATGTGTAGTAAAAACAAAGAAAATGGTTAATATTCAAGTTGACAAATATACAATCCTCATGAACTTTTTCCCCCCCTTTACTCCCTCTCAAAATTTATCCTTTTCTTTCCCCCCTCCTAAAATTCCAACTTCTTTCACTAGAATTCCAGAGAAATGAATGAAGATTGAGACAAAACTTAAAAAAAAAAGGGTTTATTTATTGTCCTGGATGTAACTTCAATATAGGTGAAAGTTTGAATTTTTCTTTTTTTGTTGCCCAGTGTCCCTCGTCGGCTGTAAAAGTCTCTGGAACAATCAAAGGAATGGCTGATGGCAAACATGGCTTCCACATTCATGAATTTGGAGACAACACAAATGGTAAGTTGATTAAAACCTTAAAGTTCTTAAGGGATTGTTCCGTCTACAATAATGGTCTATCTGAAAATCTTCTAGATTACTTTAACTTTTTGATTTCATCTCTGCTAATTTGAGAGATCCATTTCCGATGTCTTGTTTTTTCATCCTTGTTAGAAATTCCTTAAATGAGATAAGACTGTTTCTTCCTGTTAACTAATTCCCACTTGTTCAAATGTAACTTCATTAAAAAGAAAGTCTATAAACTATTTTTTCTCTCCTTGAATTCGATGCTTTATTTATTCTATAAAAATCTTTCCTTTCAATTGCATAACAGCTATTACAGATATGCAATTGAAGAGAAATTCTTGAAAAGTGGGGAATGATTTTTATATTTTCTTAATTGCAATTAAATCCCTAACTAACCAATGGATCTAGTTTCTATACAGATTAGAAGCTAGATCCATTGGTTTGCTAGGAATAATTGCAAAAAAAAAAAAAAAACATACATATATATATTTAAAAATAATTTGCTTAGTTTTTAAAAAGGTTATTGAAAACTAATTTCATTTTATTTTTTTTCTCAGGATGTACAAGTGCTGGGGCTCATTTTAATCCAGAAAATAAGGAACATGGTGCACCGACTGATGAAATGAGGTTTGCGTTTATTTTTTTCTTCTTTCTCAAATGCCCAATTAAAAAAAGTTTTATTTTACATGTGAAACAAGAAACCAGAAAAGTCATTTTTGCCAGTATTGGAGGAATTCAAGCATGTATTAATAAAATGCTTTGACATATGGGTTAATGCATGATGCTGTAAGATTTCTTTAAATCTAATTCCTTTAATATAACTTGCTTACTATTTCTCTTACTTTTTGGATCATTTTATATAAAAAATTTGATAACAGATTTAGATTATAATTGAGGGGTTAATAAACTCTTAATAATCTGAATTTTTGTAATTTTACTATTTTTTTTTTTTTTTATAGACATGTTGGAGATCTTGGCAATGTTGAATCTTCAGCTGGAGTTGCCACTGTAAATATTGAAGATAATCTCATCAATTTGACTGGTGCAAATAGTATTATTGGCAGGACTGTTGTGGTGAGTTGCAATTTAAATAACATTTCTTGGTTTCTACTTCGTGCTAATGACCAAATAATAATTGCAATTGTTTTTCTCTTTTTAGGTCCATGCAGGAGTTGATGATTTAGGAAAAGGAGGTCATGAACTCAGCAAAACAACAGGCAATGCCGGAGGTCGATTAGCATGTGGGGTCATTGGCATTGCAAAGTAAAAGATAAATTTTGTAGCTATCATTTTTATGATGAATAAAATTTATTGAAATAAAATCTTCATTGGTCCTGTTTTTAATTTTTCATGAATAAAAAAAAAACACTAGTAAACAAATCTTTTGAAGCTTACAAATCTTTAATATCTGTACAAGTTACATAATATTCATTGGAGGACAAAATTTTTAAGAAAAAAAAATTACCATCATCTTTAAGTTATCTATATCTGGATCTGAAAGAAATAAGAAAAAAAAGTGGTAAGAATGAAGAAAAGAAATGACACAGCATTTCATGTAAATTTTTTTTTCTTTTGGGGTGGTAGTAAAATATGGAACAAAATTATGCAAATTTTTTTTTAACCATTTCAGGACAAATCTTACTAAATTGTAAATTCAGTGTAGTCATCAATGTTCCCCACAGTCTAGGGAATTCCTTTTCTAGGAAAACAAAACAAAATATCAGATCCTGAAAAGGTTAAATCAAAACATTCAGTCAATCCATCTTCTCAATCTAAAATAGATTTTATTTTCTGTTTTAGACTAAGAAGATTCAAAAATAGAATCATACAAATTTTAGAATTAAAAAAATAAATAGATGAAATGTGACCCCACCTTGATCTGGATCTAGACTTGTGTTTGCGACTTGATCTCTTACCACTTCTTTCTCTTGAATGCTTGTAGCGTTCCGATCGTTGTTCATACCAATGATCAGCGTTAGATTTTGAATTGCGTCTTTTACTTGAACGCTCACTGTCTGATGAATCTGAGAGAGACCTGCGTCTTTTAGTTGTTGTCCTTCTATTCCTTGAGGAAGTAGGGCTCCCAATACTACCATAACTGCCCTCACGTGCATAAGCAGAATCCCTGCTTCCACGTTCGTAATTGTCTTTGCTAGATCTACGACCATTCCCATTACGAGATGTTCCATATTTATACCTGTCGTCATATTTCGCCTCATAGTAACTATCAGTTTTGTGCCTGCCGTCCCTGTTATAGCGGTCACTTCTACCGTATCTGTCAGAACGAGAGCGGCTGCTATGTTGGCGGTCATAACTTGTGGATTGATAACTGTCTTGGGACCCACTACGTCTATATTTGTCAGGGTCTTGTCTTGCCTGATCCCCACTCTCCTGATGGTCCCTATTCTTCAGGTATGCATTCAATACGTCACTATGGATTCTACCGTCTTGAACTGCTTTTAACAGTTTATGTTTTTTGTCACTTGAACTTGAAGTCGAAGATGATGAAGTGTCATTGCTACTGCTTGAATCACTTGAACTGTCACTGCTGTCAGAGTCACTTTCAGAATACCTTCCCACACTAGAACTACTGCTACTACTACTGCTGCTAGAGCTACTGGAACTACTAGTACTACTGCTACTCGCAGACTTTTTCTTGGCAGATTTTTTATTGCGACTTTTGGCTTCTTTTTTCACGGTCCTCAATTCTTTTGTCGAGCTTTGTACGTGAGTGTCACCCGCCCCAATGTCAGATTGAGATTTCTCTTTACGAATCTCTTCATTCTCGCTTTTCTCTTTGTGAGCTTCAAATTTCATTTCCATTCCAGGGATTTTATCAGATTTTCGATTAAATAAACTAAAAGAAGATTTTTCATTGGAAATCTCGCTTTGAGAAGGAACAGATTTTTCACGAGATCGGCTTGGACTTGAATCTGAAAGAAAAAAATAAAATAAAACCTTTTTTTCAGTTTCTTTTATTACAAAAGGATTCAGTACATAAAACCTATTTTTGTTTATAAAGAAGAATTTATGTTAAAAGATGAAAATCATTAAGTTTTATTTTCAGTTTCTTTTTTTTTTTAATCTTAATTGTTGATTTGCATTTCAATTTCTGTGCTTTGGAAATATCAGTTTTGTTATTTTTGTTTTAAATAATGTCGTCTTCTCTCAACAAATGACAATCCAAAATTAAATTTACACTGGATTCTAAAACTATTTGAAGCAAAAGTTTCAAAAATAGAAATTTTATTTTATTCTTGAATCATAAAAAGATAGGTTTTATGTTAAAACATTTTTTAGGGATAAAATTTCAATTTAAAAAAAAAAATATCGAATAGAAGAAACTACCTTGTTCCGAATCAGACTCGCTACTGCTAAAGTTTCTGCGTTGTTGCCTTGACAATTGCCGTTGTCTAATTCTTTCATGAAGAGCATTATCCGATTCCTCATCACTATCATTATCTGTAGGCTTCCTGATTTTGGGACCAATTCCTTCTTCATCATCATCACTGCCAGAATCAGAGCCAACGCCTAGATGCAAAAGTCAAACATTTATAAATGTATATTCAAAATAGTCACTTGGAATAGTTTACAAAAGATCAATACAAAACATTTTTCAATATTTATTTTTTATAATTATGAAAAAAAAAAAAATTTTTTTTCAAGAATATCACTTACTCTCAAGAATGTGACTCACAAGGATAAATTGTCAAATTTTTATTAAAAAAAGCAAAAATCTTGAATAGGATTTTCAAAACTATTAAACGGATTTCCAATTAAAAACTCTTAAAAAAAATGCAAGTTTGATTTATTGAATTTAAACTTTTTTTTTTTTAATGAAAATTGGGAAAGATTTTTAAGAATTTTTATTGTAATAATATTGAAATAGATTTGAAAGAATATACAGAAATTTTAGAGGCTCATTTTGATGTAATGAAACTAAGAACTTTTTTAATTTTTTTATTAAAATTTTAATTCTTTTGTAAATATTTAAAATTGGTAAACCAAAAAAAAAAAAAAAAAAAAAATTCAAATCATTTCTTGTGCAACAACAAAGACGATTTGAAAGGATAGAAAAGAAAATGATAAAAAACAAAACATTAGAATTATTGATTTATTTCAATTGAGACTTTTTTTTTAGAAAATGGCAAAACAATTTTGAGAGAAATTCTGTTCAGATTCTATTCAATCCTAAACAATCAGGAATTGACAAAGAGTAACAAGACAATTCACTGATGTTCAGAATTAAAACTTTATCCATTTCTCATAGGATTGGAATATATATATATATATATATATATATATATAAAAATAAAGGTGTTGCTTTAGTTTGTTCATGTTTGTCTAATTTTATGACGACAAAAATGTCTAGTGATGTAAAGAGACCAACAAGGAATCTTATTGAAAAAAAAATTGTTAAAGTCAAGAAAAAAACATTTGATGAAAAAAAGAAAAAAAAGTTCATTTTTTATTTGGTTTTGGTTTGTTTCTGTCAATTTTTCATTTTCGTAAGGGATTTTGGGGGGGGGAATGAAGCCTTTTTTTGCTGTTTTTTTTTTGTTTTGTTTTGTTTCTTTTTCTTAAATTGTTGATTTGTGTTGTGAAGCAAGCAAACAACAAGCGAACAGGAAGGAAAAAGAAATTAGAAGAATCCAAGCGCAGAAAATTTTGATCCACTATTTTTTGATTGCAATGAGAAATGCAGAAAACTGTTTGGATTGTCCAAAACAAGGACATAAAACGAGTGGAAGGAAAATATTTTTACAAGAAATGTCGTTCAGGTTGAATTCATCCTGAATAAAACTTTGCCTTTCAAACAATGTATTTTGTCTCTTTTGGTTTTTAAGTTCATTTGTCTTTGGAGAAATCAACTTGGCTTTTTCTTTCTTTTTTTGTCACCAAAAAGAATTATTTTTATTGAAAGAAAGTTGTTGCAAGAATAATTTGCCTCGCTTGCTTGCCTGCCTGCATGGTGGGGGGTGAATTTCCTTTGAGACAATACTGCCCTCTCTTGTGCTCTCTTCTGCCAAGGAAGAGGAGGCACCAGCATGTTATGTAAGGAAGGGCCAGAGAAAAATAATAACAACAAAAAGATATGAATATTCATCAATAGAGGAACATGAACAACAATAGGGAAAGAAAAGAGAAAGCAAAAAGTACTCACCAAGACTTGACAAAGAGGCCAAAGCAGTGGACTTGGCTAGCTGCTTTGCTGGAGCTTACAATTATAAAAATCATAATTAGTCATGGTAGTGAAATCAACAAGGTGCAAATGAGAAAAGGCATTGTCTGTGAATGATATATGAGAGAGAGAGAGATGGAAAGGGGGTAGAGAGAGAGAGAGACAAGCCTGCACCCGGTTAACAAGATTTGGTAGGACAAGGAGGCTGGCTGTGCCAAACTGCCTGAACAATCCTTGCTTAAAACTGATTGACAAGGAAGAATAAAGAAGGAAATTTGATTCAATGGAAGAAAAAAGAAAAGAAAGAAGAAAAGAAAGAAAGAAGAAAAGAAAGAAAGAAGAAAAGAAAGAAAGAAGAAAAGAAGGAAAGAAAGGGAAAGACAGAAGCCTTGCTGACGACATCTATTGTCAGCAGCACAAGTTGAACCGGGCAGATTTGGAGAGTTTCCCCACTCAACAGTTTTGTAGATTCTTGACACCCTGAAACAAAACACTTTATAATTTCAAAACAGGAGGATACTTTTAGAGAAATAAAACCAGAAACACATAGGCTGTTTTAAAAATAAAAAAAAAGATCAAGGCCTTAACAAGAAGGCAAAACAAAGTTGATAAACTTTTGGGTCAGATTTCACAAAATAAATAAATAATACATAAACTTCCTAAACATGCAAAAGAAAATATTTCTATGAAAAACTAAAAAAACTAGATGAAACTTAAATAACAATAATTTTGTGGTTTAGACTAAAATGAAAATATCAAATAATAAAATTAAGAATAAGGAATTATGACAAGAAAAGAAATACTGATTATTCTTTCAAAACAGATTTCAATTTTTTTTTTTACTTAGTATTTCTTTCATTGGTAACGCATTGAAAAATTAAATTGAATCTCAAATCAAAACATTTCCAAAGAATTAAATTTATTATTTCATAATAGATTTTTCTAATTGCATATATAATTTTTTTTGTTTCAGATTAACCAGTGACCAAACATGTATTAGTAAACATTAAAAAAAAAAATAAAATGACTATCTTCTGCTTGTCAAAGTAGTTAAAAAAAGGGGGGGTAGAAGGGGTTGTGAAAATGACTTATTAATATAATTAAACATTTCAATTTGTCAGATTAAATGCAAAATTATTTTTTTTATCTGGTTGTCAATCATTCACAAAAAAAAATTAGGGAGGTGCAAATTGATTTTTGAAAAAATGCAATTAACTTAAGAAGTATTTTTTTAAATTGGCTTGCTTGGTGTTCTTAAATATTAAAAAATAAAAAGGATTGGAATTATTATTTTCTTAAGATGCAAGCATTGTGAATGAAGCACAGGAATGAATGAAGTGTCTAATAAAAGAAATCAAAATGAATTTCAAGTAAATCCAAGCAATAAACAATCAGTAAAATCTCTTCAAGAAGAAAATAAATAATTTAGTCATTTGAAAAAAAAAAAAACTTTTTTCTATATTCAAAAATTCTAAGAAAATCTCAATCAAAATAATAAATGCATGGAATTACTATTAAAAATGCTCCAACTTTTCATCAAAATCAAAAAGTAAAAATCTTTACCTATCTTTAAAAATTAAATAACATCAACATTTTTTTTTCCAGAAATCACATCATTTTTTTTAAAATATCATCATGAATTCCAATTATGATGATAATAAAACTTTAATAATAATATCAAATATTATTATTACGAAGGAGTGTAATGGAATGTCTATTGCTCAGTTTGCTCCATTCTACACTTTTTCATGTGATTTCAAAAGTTCTAATAAAAATTGATTTCTAATTAACCTTTGAGAATTTTCAACACTTGTAGCGACATTCATCTGGGCTGGGTTGAGCTGACTCCAATGTTGTTCATGGCATAGCACATTAAGGCCATCCAACCGGGGCGGTCGGCAGTGGCGTTGGAGGCCTGGTCTAGTCAATCGCGGTTCCAGCGACGGACACCAAAAATGCGAGAACCAGATATGCTCTCCATATCCACTTTGAATCTTGCCAGCCAGGTTTTCATTTGCCCACCCTGATACTTTTTCCAACCAGTGGCTGTGTTTTGTGTCTAGCAAGCTCCTCAGGGGGCTGGCATAGCACATAGCCGAACCATCGGAGTCTCCATTTCAGGAGAGTTTTCTCCTAGCGCAGATGTTTGCATTGGTGATGCAATCAAAGAAGCAGACATGCAGGAAGTGGCAGAGACAATTGAGCTTGAAGATCTCAAGTTTATAAAGATTCTCTCTAGGCAGTAGCCAGGTCTCACATCCGTAAAGAAGAATAGTTTTGAACAAAGCCACAACTTCATGAATTGTCTTATCTCCTGGCGAGATCAAAGTAATTTTTGAAAACGGACAAAGGGCAGATTGATGCGGGTTTCAATTTCATCTTTTGCTCGACCAGTGTCTGTGAAATTGGTTCTGAGGTATTTAAAGCTTTTGAATTCTTCTACATGGATCCAATGGAGGTTGGCAGAGAGAATTTTTTGTCTTTGATGCATTGATTCTCATTCCTACCATATTGGTTGTGTGGCTGATTTCATCCAGTGTGAGCTCGACCTCTGCATAAGACTCATTAAAGTTAATTAAAGCGACATCATCGAGATCGGTGATAACACAGTTGCAATTCATTTTGACAGCAGCAAAGCCGGCCAGGCTGTTCTCAAGGATCCAGTCCATGATGTAGTTGAACCTTGATGGGGAGAATACACAACCTTGACAGATGCCCATCTGGACAAGCAAGGAATCAAGATTCTTCCTTCTGAGACAATCTTTAATGAAGTAATTTGATAAAGCCAAGTCAAATGGAAACAAAATCAAGAATGTTTAAACCATTTGCTGAATAATAATACCAACTTGTTACAATTCAATAGAAAATCTTAACTTGCTATTCTGATCCAATTAAAGAAAAAGGTAGATTCAAACAGAGTCATTATTTAAAAAAATGGCTTTTTTTTGGTTTAAAAAAAAAAATCTTAAATAAAATTCTGAAAAAAAAAAACCCCCAAAAATACAGAATGTAATTGAATGAATTTGAATGCCTTTTAAATGGTTGGACATTGATAAATAACTTTTTTGTTTTTACAAATTCTTACAAAATAAGGAATGTAAAATGAGAATAATTAACAGTAATTTCAACTTTTCTAATGAAGAATGACATTTAAGGAATATCATTCAATAATGACATCACTGAGGAGGAGGAGGAGGAAGAGGAAAAAGGGAAACATTTGTTTAGTTTTCTCTCAAATCAATTCTTGATAGAAATAAACCAAAGAGAGAGAAATAGGGAAACTTACAAAGTGTTGTGCTTAATAAGTTTTCAATTTTCAAAGTGTTGGACATTTCTACGTAGCTTACATATTTAAAAATATTTGTTTTATTAAACGTAGAAAAATATAAATCAATATTATTCAATAAAAACCAAAATAAAAAAAATCTAAACTCTCAGCAAGTGAAATTATTTGTAGTCAACAAAAATCTCAGTGGAATAAAAATTATTAATTGGAAACACTAGCAGATTAACCTGGCATTGCCTGGGTGGGGGACAAAGGTCTAATCCTTCAGCTTTACCCGTTGGAAACTAAATTTCTGGCAAAAATCCAACTTAAAAGCTTGCACCATGTCTGACTAATCTTACTGCCAAATTTCAAATGTTTAAGAGTCATCAGTGGCAGAATAATTTGATACAGACTGCAAAGGTAAAATCTTTAGAACTTTAACCCCTTTATAATATAGAAAAAAAGTAATTAAAAAGTTTGTCTCATGTCTGAATACCCTTTATGCCTAATTTCAAATATTTAAACTGAAAATTGGCTCTTTGGTAGATACTGCAAAGGCCACATTTTTTTTTAACTTTGACTCCAATTTTGACATCTTAGCAGTTATTTTTGGGAGGTCAAAGCAAATTAAAAAATTTGTTCCAGGTCCAAGTAACCTACATCTAAAATTTGAAGTGTTTAGACTCCATATTGCCGGTGGAGTTTATTCAAGTTTGCAAAAGTCAAATTTCCAACTGAAAACCATTAAAAAAAAAAGGAAGAAAAAAGATTTTTGCCAATTTGAATTTTGCTTATGTCAAATCTCGGTTCTGTAGACCAAAAATTGATAGACTAGTTTGCTAGTGAAATACACACACACAGATATTTTACTTTTATAGATATAAAGATACCTTATTTTTTTTTAAAGCAAAAGATTTGCAAGATATGATGATAATAAAAAAGAAAAAAATGTAACATGTCCAAGTAATACGAAGTTGCTGTAATTTTGTTTAATAATTTAAAATCTAGAAATTAATTTGACTCTATAAGGTTTTTACTGAGAATTAAAATTGCAGAGCTTATTTCAGTTAGGTTCAGAGACAGTCAAACAGTTTAACAAATAAAATAGTATAATCTTTATCTTAATTAGTCATTCTTTTTATTTTCATTAGAAAAATAAGTTTCATAAATCATCTTTAATTAGTTGTAACTATATTTTTATCCAAATATAAATAACATTTCAATTGATGCAATCTTTTGAAATCTTTTTATAAATGGATTTATGATTGATATATCTGTGCATACACACACACACCACTTTAATTAATTTTTTTTAGTTCCTGGGTCAGGATTTCATTTGTTGTCCGACAAATAGAATTAAATTACTTGAAAGAAAGTTGCACTTTATTAATACAAATAGAATGTTTATTTTCATTTTGACAAAGGAAAAACTATCTTAGAAAGAAGAACAACAGTGATCCAAAAGATTGTTTCTTTTGGGTGAGAAATATGACAGAAAAAAAATCCTGTGGTCAATTCTATTTTAGGTTCAAAATTTCAACATCAACCAAATAATTACAACCAATTTGTTTTATCAAGTTAACTGTTTTTGATCTTTTGTCAAGTCGGTTGTCAATAAATGAAAAATATTGAATATAAATAAAAATTACTTTAGGCATAAAATGTCTAAAAATGATATTTTGTTTATTTTTGGATGATATTTAGTGTCAATTAAAAAGCTTTATTTTTAATTATACAATCTAAAAGAAAAACAATAGAAAATGCTTCATTGAATGATTTATCAGCAAATCTTTGCTTGTATTTCTAATTAAAATAAAAATATTTTATCTTTAGAACAGAAAAATAATACAATGAATAAAACTGATAACTTTCTGTTTATCTTAATTCAAACATTTTTATGATATTTATTTATCAAGTTATTCTACAGCCATTATTTTTTTCTTTTTTTGTCATTAGAAATAAAATGATTCCTGATTTTGGTATAATAAAGTAAATCTTGAAAAAATATCTAAATCTTCAAAGGTTTTTTGATAAGTTAAAAATAGAAAAAGAATTTTAGTTCATTTATAATTATTATTATAAGGATTTAGAATTTGTTTAGATGCTAAGCATTGATTGTCTACTAAATAAGTCATGAAACCAAAAATGATTAATAGCAAGTGAAAAGCAAGTCAAATTTATTATTGATTTGAAAATCTTTTTCATCAAAGTTGCAGCAGCCATCAAGAAAAGCTAAGGAGTGCAAAATGGAGGGAATAAAATTAAAATTCAATTGACTTTAATTCCTAAAGAAAAAGAAAAAGAAGCAGAAATACCTTTAGCTGCACGGTTTCTGGCTTTGAAGTAAACCTCTTTGGCAATTGATTCAATTTCATTGTTGGTCACTTCTAAGAGGATTTCAGTTAAGTATCGACGCACTTTCATTTGCTGCAATTACAAAAAGTCATTAGAAAAATTGAATTGAAATAATTGAGATAATTTTCAAATCTGAAGGAAACAAAAGGTTGGATCAAGTGGTATACAACTTTCGACTATCCTACCTATTTATCTAAGCGTTTAGAAAAAAAAATAAGAGGTTTTGGAAAACATTTCAAATACAACAATGGCTGGCAATGGTTTAAAAAATTTTAATTACTTTTTAAAAATTTTTTCAAGTCAATAGTTTTTGGAAATTTTTTTTTTTAATTATTCCTCTTTATTAGACAGTAAAACATTTTTAGATTTTTATTATTATTGTTCATGGCAATGTTAAATCATTGAGGGCTGAAAATTAGTTGAGATTCATGAGGCCTTTCAAAGTTTGAGAAAACTAACCAGTTTCTGAATATTTAGTCAAGCATAGATAAATATGTTGGTGTCCTGGAAACCTTCTCAACCATGGAAAAGTAGAATATGTGTGTGTGTGATTTAATGAATTGACCTTTATTTACAGCATATAAATAATCTCTCTATTTAATACAAATAGGCAGTAAGCAGTAATTCCAATTTAAACTAACATTTTCATAAATAATAATTCTTTAAACTTTCCTTTAACCTTGTTATTAGAACATAATGATGAGGATGATGATGATGCTTTTATATACTAAATTCATTGCAATTTTAAAATCACCTGAAATATTTATATTAAATAAACAAACAACAGCTTTTGATGAAATATTATCCTTTAACTTATCAAATTGTAAATTTCTATTGAAAAAAGCCCAACTCCTGATTCTAATGGATTCACTTCAAGTCAAGAATATTTTTGTGAATAAAAGATGCTGTTTGGTATTCTTTATAATTTTAAATTGTGAAATGACATTGGAAAAAAAAAGAGGGTAATTTTGAAGAGAAGAAAGAAAAGAGAGAAATAGAGAGAACTTACTAATTCTGCTTGTTTTTCTTCTTCTGTTTTAAATTCATCAGGAGAAGGAGAAGACTTTTCACTTTTAGAAAACCTTGGTTCATTGTCACTCATTTTAGCAGACCCTTCTTCATCAGATTCCTTTAAAAAAATACAAATAAAAAAAATTCATTGAAGTTCCCATAAATAAATCAATGTCCTCACTTCATATAAACCTAATTAAATCAAAATTAAATTTGAAAAAAAAAATGGATTTAATACAAAAAGTGTAAATTTGAAGAACTATTTTGTATAAAAGCCAGGTTTTATTTGGTTTTCTTTTATAGCATATCTAGTCTTTTGAAGTCATATAATGCTGATAATTGTAATGAATCTTTTATGATAACAGTTTATAATTGATTTTCTTGTCCAAGTTTTCCAAACCAATTATAAGACAAAGAATGGATAGGATGCAGTTAGAATAAAAATATTTCCTAAACAAAAGCAATTTGTTTCTTTCAATTAATTTTTTCTATTTGCAAAATTGGAACCAGATTTTAAAATAAAATTATTTTAGATAAAGATTTAGTTCAAAACTTTCAAACTTTCTTAAATTTGAAAATATTTGGAAGTGATTTTTGATTTCATGAAGTTTGAATAATTATGGTTAAAAACAATTGAAAACTGATTTTTGAATTGAAGAGAAAGAAGCCAAATCAAGTTTCTTACAAATCGACTTTTTGACGGAAGGAAGGAAGGTTCCTTTTCATTATCACTTCTTTTCTCTTCAACATTTTCATTCATAACACCTTCAGCATCTCGGTCAGCATTTTCTTGAGCTTTTAAAGCTTCAATCTGTTCTTTGTCTTTTCTTTCTTTTTCCAACTTTTTTTGTTTGTCCCGTTCCATTTTCTCTAAGCCTTCTCTGATCCAGGCTGGCAAATTCTTCCTTTTTGTCGCATCTATTTTTCAACAGAAAATAAACGGGTTGACCAAGGGAAAAAAAAAAAATCTAGAATCCTATTGTTAAATTATTATTAAACTCATTATTTATTAAATTTATCAAATAAATTTTTAGATAATCATTAAATCATTGCAAAAAAAAATTCTAGAATTTTATATGCATTTGAATGGATTGAATAAAGATATTTTCAGAAAACAAAAATGTATGCAAATATAATTAGTTCTAAAACTAAAAGACTGATTGTATTTAACTAATTACCATTTGAAAATTTGTTGATATTTGAAAAATTAATAACCATTTTCAAATTAATGATGTTAAGTCACAATTTAAATACTATCTTATTTATTAAATACAAAAAAATCATCTCTTAGACAATGAAGGGATAAAAAAAATACAAAAAAGAGACACAAACAGAACCTCCACAAAAAAAAGTTAATCAATAAAAACCTGATTAAAATTTTTATTGTTTTGAAAACATTTTAGAATTTATCCCCCACCCACCCCAAGTAGATTTAACAGATGTTTTTTTTTCTTTGTTTTTTAAATTCTTTGAATCCTGACTTAAGCAATATTTTGTCCCTCTAATAGAATGGCTCTGATTGGCTAGTTGGTAAATGCAGTTTGCCTTTGCTTGCCAAGGCCAATCAGACTCAAAAGAATTGTCAGAAAAACTGTAAAGCTGCACAAAGGATTATTTCTAAAAGATTTAAATCTAGAAATCTCAACGTATGGAATTTAAACATTCAACAAGGTTTTTTGCTATAAAATATCTTTTTTACAGGATTTCAAACATCTTATTTCAATGTTACACACCAATTCCTGTATCATCAACAGTATTTGTTGTGAGATGAGGTGCTTTTGTAGGAGATCTGCTACGGTTGCCACGATTAGAACGGAAATTTCGATTCTGATTGGAATCGTGTCTCCAATTGTCGTCACTCTGTTCAAGAAGAAAAATAAAGAAAATTAAAACAAAAAAAAAGGAAAAAGTAAAAATTAGTCATATTTTTTCAATAACTGCAGCAACCAGTTTTTTGCAGCCAGCCAAACTGAAAAAGCTTCCAAGTAGACAGCTGGGAATTACTCCCCTACCTTGACTATCTATTCTCATTTTGATAGTTGACTGGCACCAGATGTTGACCTTTTAACATTAGGGGGGAAAAAAGGTTATCTTTCAAATTTATGTACAATCAATTAAATACTTTTTATTAATCTTAATTATGCATGATAAAAGATTTTTTCTTTATTAAGTTTTAAAAAAATCTATTAAAAACATTTCTCAAATTATTCAAAATGTTTTTGAAAATATGCAAAAATCAATATTAATATATAGACCAGAAAAATATTCATAAAAAAAGTCAAGGTTAATCTGGGAAGATATACAAGAAATTTCATTAAAAAAAAAAAAATAAATAAAAAAATGGAACAATTGATTAAAAAAATTTTTTTTTTTTTTTTGCTGATTCTATTCTGGAAATATTTTTTAATAGAAATTTAAAATTTTATTTAAATAAACCTCATAAAACAATTTTTTGTAAAAATCTATGATTTTTCATGAAAATCTGTTCAGCTATTTCAGAGTCTATAAAGAACAAAATCATACACACACAAAGTTCCATTTGTATAATAATAGAGATAGAGATTATAAAATATTTACCAAAGGGTGATTCCATGTCAATTCAGAAGGCCATTACACCCACTGACTCCAAATACTTGAAAATTGGCAAATATTCCTCCGGCTGAGTTAGAAAAATTTACCATATTATTTGGTCCTAAACCTTACTGTTTGGATTTTAAGGGGGTGTAAATTTTGCATATTTTGCTCCTAAATATGCAAATCTTGTACCAAATAATTTTGCAATTTTTTCTAACTCATCAGGAATAATTGTGCCAATTTTCAAGTAATTTAAAGTCGGTGGGTGTAATGGCCTGACCCCCAAAGAAACAAAATAAGAAAAGTTCAACTCACCTGCTGATATCTAAATTGATCATTTCCATGATTGTAATCATAACTTTGATGAAAATTACTATTACCATAATCATAGGACTGATTTTCCTAAAAAATAGAATCAGATAGAAAATCAAAACTTTTACTTCTGTCATAATCAATACATAGATGGCAAGGTGGAGCATTGGTAAAAGCTTAAACTATGGAATAATATTACGAGAGTTCAAATCTCAGTCAAAACCATTGCATCTACCTTTACCCACCTCGGGCAGATGTGGCCTGTTAACTCTGTAGAGTGCTCATCTAGGTGAAGGGCAACACTGATTTCAAAAGGCCACAAAATGGGGGTTGAGCATAAAGCTAGCGACTTTCTCGTAAAACAGCAAAAAAACAAATTTGCTGCCCAATACACCATTAAGTGTAATGATTGATGGATAATCAATACACAAATGGATAATCAATTTTAAATAAAGATTAATAAAAACTAATAACATTTACAAAGGTTTAAAAAAATAATTTAATAAGATTTGTTTAGAATTAACAGAAATGTATTTGTGGAGGAGATGGAGGCGACACTTTGCACATTTGAAATGAATAAGAAAGCATTATTTTAAAGTTACCTCATGTTCTTGAACTTGATGATGTTGAATATTCCATGCAGGAGGAGGGGGAGGTGGGGCACTCCCTTGATGAGGAGGCACGTTCCAATTGGCCATATTCCAGTTCCAGTCACCAGACATGGGCTGAGTGGGTGGGGGTGGTTGGTTCATCAAAGCTAAGTTAGAAGCAATAGGTTGATTAGGAAGTGATGACAGATTTTTGAAGCCTAAAAAAATAAAAAAATAAATATTGAAGAAATTTTGTAACAATAAGACATTGAATAAAACCCGAGTGAAATTTATTTTCAAGAAATGTTTGTCAATATCATTATATTGATAATCAAAGATTTTTAATCCTCACTAAAAACTATTTTTAAATAAAGGTTTTTGATTTAAGTATTAAATTCTTTTCCAGGTTTTGAACCAAACTCTTGCAATTAAACTAAGACTAAACCAACAAAGATTTTGTAATTGTATCTTTTTTTTAGGGATTCTTTGTCAAAGCCCTAATAAATAGGGATAAAAGAATATAGTCATAGACTGAATAATTAATTAAACTCATGAGTTGGAGTCTATTTTTTAAAAGGAAGAAATTAAAATTATTCCAGTCATTTCAATTAACTTTTCAAAATTATAATTTTGAAAAATTTTTTTTTCATTTAAAATTTTAGTAAATAAACCAAATTTATCTTATTTAAAGTAATTTTAGCAGCACCATACACTGACTTGATAAACACAGCTAGTGAATGCATGATTTAGCTTGTGCGAATTTTATGTGTAAAAAAAGTTTGGTTTTTGGTTCCCTGACTGTTCTGGGTTGAGCAAGACAACTAATTTGGATTGGACAGCAAACAATTTTAATACATATATAGATTTGTGATATGACAACAGATAGAGATCTAGCTGATCTAAGTTTTTGAGATGAGTTTTGATAATTGATATCATTAAGATTATTTGGATATTTATTCTCATCTTTATAGTTAATATACTTATTGACTGGAATTGATTCTTTTAAATCTTTTGTTTATTGCTAAGATGGCCTGGTCCGACCAGACATTCAAATTTCTCTGATTGTTTCAGATAATATTTTCTGGTTTCAAAATTTGTTTCTTCAACAAAGATTGTAATATTTTTAATATTTAAATAAGTTCGCTAACAATCAAAATTGTTTAATAAATTCTTTCTTCTTCAGATACTTACTGGTATCACGATTTCCTTCATTTTCCCCATCTGATATGTCCATTTCATTTTGGCTTTCACTAGGTGGATGTAAAGCCTGAAGGGGGTGAGGAATATGTTCAAGAAGCATAGGTTGAGCAGGGGGCCCACTCCCTCCAGTGCTTGTTCCGGCACCATTAGTTGTATGACTATCAGCCTCTCTCCCACTATCTACGCCTCCTTCACATACACTGGAAGGTTTCATTTCCGATGGCAGGGGTGGATAGGGAGGAGGGGGTGGTGGAGCAGCATGTTGCTGAGATTGTGGGATCTGTTGTAATGATGAAATTGCCTGCTGTTGTTGGGTTTGTTGTTGTGGGGGCGGTGGCGGTGGAGGCGGGGGTGGAGGCTGAGCAGAAGGATCTTCCCCTGTCCCAGAAGACATTGCTTCTTTTTGGGCAATCCATTGTTTAGCAAGCTCAGCCCAATCAACTGAAAAAGAAACAAGCAAACATCATTTGTTTTTCAGATAAATCCAACAATGATTTAAAAGATAAATTTAGAAGTGTCGAAAGCTGAAAAGGATTTTTAATCCTTCAAAATACTTAATGATAATACATTATATTTGAAAAGATTTTCATTAGCAAACTGAATGACTGATCAAATTTAAATTTAGGGAATAGTTTTGCATACACAACAAACTTAAACATAAAAAAGCATTAAACTTGTTGATTTATCAAATCAAAATAGTTTAGTATATCAAATCTAAAAGCAACATAATACAAGGATTTGAAATTTAGTGTATTTGGACAGAATTTCATTCTTTATAAAGAGAAATCTTATCCAAAAATGACAGACGACTTAGAAGATGGCCAATGAGAACTGAAAATTTGAGGTAAGTTTGGGGAATACATAAGAACTTTGGGCCCCAAAAC
>JAUZSX010000007.1:562832-575180 GCA_034780655.1 Idiosepius hallami | reverse complement strand
GTTACGCGAGTTCAAATCCCAGTCAAAGCCATTACTTTCACTTTAGCAGCCTCGGGCAGATGGGGCTCGTTAGCTCGAGAAAGCAGTTCATCAAGATGAAGAGTAACAACGAATATATAAAGCCCTGGTAAGAGCACGTAAAAATGGCCTTGTGCCAAACTTGAGGGTGCTCACTAAGTAAATATCATAATTGTATTTTTAGTTAGTCTTTTTGATACAAAGTTTGAAATGGTAATTCTTTCAGGATAGCCTTTAAGTGAAAACTAAGTATTTGAACATAATTTGAAGTTGTATTAAGTTGTCCCAAAAGTTTGAGGCAGCGAATTAAAAAAATCTTTTATTTGAAGCCAGCTGAATGATAATTAGAACAGCATGTCCCGAAAGCTTGCAGATTGATGACAGAAAAGTCTTAGAAAATTATAGTCTTTATTTTGATAAGTTTTTGTTATTACTTGGCAAGTAAAATTTAAAGTGTTTACAAACTTTTGGGACAATCTAATATTTCTAAAAGTTGTTTCTACTGCAATGAAGGCAGAAAAAGCCAAGCAGAAGTATTTAATTAAATGCAACAAAACAGCACCAATTATGCTTTGACTTTAACCCTGATGAGTTGACCAATAACCCTTGTTTATATTTACTTGGTCAAGCACTAACCAAAGTTAGGCACAAAGCCAGTTTTTCGTGCTGATTATGTCCCTTGGCTTTTGGGATTACAGTTGCCCTTCATCTAGATGAGTTACTCTTCCGAGCTCCATCTGCCCGAGGCAGCCATAGGTAAATGGAATGATTTTGACAGGGATTTATTTCAATAACCCTTGTTGATATTTCTTCTTACCACAAATTAATCTAAAATGTTCAATGTAAACAAATGAGAATATTAGCCAATTAAAAAATAACAAAATTTTAAACAGTTGATTACTAACCTTCTCGTTTAGCTTCTCCAAGAAATCCTCCAGCAACTGCATCAATTTGTTGTTTAGTTCGAGGAACTCCATCATAAACTAAAAAGATATCGAAATGGTATTTGTATGAGAATTGAATTCTAGCTGATAGGAATTTATAGGCTGCTGTATAGGAAGAATGATGGAATTTAAGAAAGTTATAAATAGGTAATGTAGTGATTGTGGGACTTAGTGTATGGGGGCAAAGAAAATGATAAAGAGATAACAACAAAATAGAAGATAAAAGATTATTATATTCAAGATTAATCAAAAAAATGAAAGATGATAATTTAATGTGTTTCGTTATAAAATTTAAATGAAATTTGTGATTATGAAATTTATACAAAAATTTGTCCTTGCTTTGTCAGCAAGGATAGAGAGAAATTATATTTTTCTCTCAGCTTGATCACTTAGAGGGAAAAAGAAACATTTTGATGAAATGAGATGAGCATGAAATGTGACGCGCCACATTCATGTGATATGACACTTTTTTTTTTAAATTTTATTTGAATCATGGTAAAATCTGTTTTCGTAAGAAGAATTACAAAAGTTAATGATTAATAAATGATGGCCAAATCATGCTGAGGTGGAAAAAAATTTTGTTTTACAACTTAGAAATGGAGACAACAATAACATGTAGAGAGAAGAAGAAAATAATACAAATGGAGATCAAATTGGGTTGTGCATGATTTTAATTGTTGAAGATAAAAAAAGAAAAAAATTACCATCAATAAAAAGATGTTCTTGTATAATTGTTAGTAAAAGATTCAATTGTTTGTCTTGTAAATGTCTTTTCAGCTGATTGTACGAATCCCGAGACATTTTGATGCTGAAACTACTGGATCTGGAAAATATCATGGAAAAAATATTTTTAACTCAAATATTTCAAAGGTTTTTTCTGGGATTGTCTTATTTAAATCACAAAAATATAAAACAATGATTTCTGTTGTATAAGTATGCACCATATATACTTTATATTTTATATATAAAACATAAATTCAACTGAAATTGCAGTTTTACAAATTTCTACAACCCCTTAATGATTCTGACTCTAATTTCAAATTAAATGACCCCAAAAGTGGTTGATATGCCGTTAAATCCCAAATCAAATCCATTAACTGTTACAGCCTAAAGGTGCCACAATTCTGGTCCTAAGTAGAATATTCCAAATTACTAATTTTGCAGTACTCCACACGGCCTTGTTTATAAACAAATCTCTAGAGAACTGTCTGACAGATAAGTGGCCATTTTACAAACTAGCTAGGGATGTTATAGGATTTTAGGTATTAGGATTGAAAGGGTTAAAAAAGCATGCTTTAGCCTTTCCAATATTTCTTGTAAAATTCAGGAACCTCAACAAAATTTTTATTTAATCCACAGGGTTAGATTGCTCTTATTCTGCTGAACATAACCAAGTAAAAGTGTCAAGACTTGGGTAAGACAACTAAAAATCATTAAAAAGACTTTATCACCTGGTCATGGTTAATGGAATGAGAATATTTGTTTGTATTGTAAATAATTATGTTTATTAATATGGCAGATTACTATTGAAGATGAAGTTTCCAATGTACAATAATTAGATACAATTTAAGTTTAACATTATATTTGTACATTAAATAAATGCCTATATTTGATAATAGTTCAATTTTCTAAAAAAAAAGTACAGTATTTTTGTATTTAAGTATGATACAAAAATGTTAGATATTTGATTTTACTTACTTGAAATTTTCCATCAGATTATTTCCTTTCATGTGTTCCTTTTTAGCAACAGTTGACAGTTTTCTCAAATCTTCCGTGTAATATTTTTCTTGGTATTTACAAAACTTTTCAAAAAACTCCCGAGCTATAAAAAATTTTTTTTAGAAAGACAAAAGTCAAAATCAATGAAAAAATAAAGGAAATTGTTTCTAATGTTTTGAAATACACATAACCAGTGGCAGAGCTAGAGTAAACTTCACCCAGGGAAGTCTAGTCAAATGTCATCCCACTGACGTCCACATTACTCTATGCTGAATGCAACAACCCTAAAATATATTGGGGAAATCCTATAAAACCTTATTAATAAACTAGTGGGGTAACATCTCTTATCATATGCTTGATGCGCTTTGTTTATTGGAGATGAACTCAAAAGAGTTATCATATGACAAATTAAAATAAAAATAGACAAACCTTATAAAAACTATATTTTTCTTCAGACTAAAGTCCTTTCATAACACCATATAATTATATAAAATACATAAATAAATAAATTTATATAATATATTTGCACCTTAGTCTGGCTAAAAAAAATTATTGGAATGACATTGTTGTCACTAGGGACGGATTGAACCCCCTCACTTTAACTATGCTTGTGTACATAACACATATTGAGAGAGCAAGTAAAATATTAGACTTGTAAATGAAGAATTGTGCATTAACTTTGCCCAAACATATTGCTACAATATTTTTAATACAATGATTGTGTAGCCATTTCAAATGGTAACAAACTCTAATGAATTATTCTATTACAAGACAAATAATTATTATTATCAAATGTAAAATATTTTTTGTACAATAGTCTGATAAGATTCAGCAATGGCTCAGATACAAAGAAATATTTTGTGTAATATGGAAACAACCATCTAAAAATATTTCTTTTAAAATGCATAAAAACTATATACATATATAACATTACTAAGGAAACAAGGCTAGAGGGTCATTTTACAGTGACATCTAAACCAGAAAACTGGCCAAATAGGTTAAAAATGTTAAGGTGAAAAAGAACTATCTTTTTATCTCTTTAAACAATAATACTTCCTAACACCAAAAGGCTGTATTTTTTTATTTATTCTATTTCATATATTTTATTTATTGTCATTATTTCTACAATTCTATTTTTTTTTTATTAATTCTTCTTTCCATTTCTTCTTTAATCTTTATAGACTTTATATTTGATTATATATATAGAGAGAGATTGTGTTTACCGTGTGCTTCATGTTCATTGTATACAAGTTCCAAATACATATGAACAAAAATAGGATAAAGTATGACTGACAGCTCAACCTGCAAAAAGAATATAAAAAATTAGATAAAATAGTAAAAAAAATTTAAATTGAATGTCACTTATGTTTGAGTTTATGATGATTACAAGCTATTTATATTCCTTAATTCATATTGACAAGCTTAGTGGATGATTATATTACTATATAAATATACAAAATAAATAATTTGAGCAAATTTCTGAGATAAGGCTTAACAATTAGTATCCTTTGAATTAGTAAAACTCTCGTTCTCATCTTTGTTACTATATATGCAATATTTCTTTGAATTTCTAAAATGTGATTTGAATTATACAGATTTTTTTCCTTAATTCTTTAGTAATCTTATGGGATTTTTATTAGTGAGGCTTTCTTCTGGCATTATTTGATGGTCTTGAGAATTGATTAAAAAGTTCAGTTTGCAATTCTATAAAGGCTTTCAAGTTCAAAACAAAGATTTACAAGATTGACATGGAACACTTAAAGAAGATCAAAGGGCATATCAGTCCAAAAAATTATAAACTTAAATAAAATAAAAAGATAAAATTTCAACAAATTCAATATAATTACATAAAGTATTAAACCCATTGCCAGTTTTAGTTTCACATAATTATACTATGTAAATAATAAGGACAGATAAACATATTAAATCATAAAAAATAATCAATATATTGATATTATATATAATTTACCTTGTGAATATCAAGGCAAGATTCAATAAAGTCCATTAAGTCTGTGTAGTAATCATCATAAAGTGTTGGATCATCCTCACTAAAAATTGAGAAAGAGAAAAAGAAAAGAATTTGAACAGTAATCATCTTTTAGGCATTAAAAATACTTCCAAAGCTTTTGATGCTTTATTTTTATGGACATTTTGGCAATATTTTTTATCATTGTTAAGGAGGAAAAAGCCTGGCAGCTCACCTCAATAAATTATAGAAGCTCAGCTCAAATTATAGAAAAGAAAAAAAAATCATGTTTTATAACAACTAAGTTTTCAGCTGTACAAAACTTGTAAATACTGAATGAAATTAATGTGTTGTGAATGTTGCAATTAAATTGAGGTCCATAGTTTGACATGTGTATGAGTTAAATAGTTAAAATGATGATGGTGTCAAATTATAATAATGTTGTAAAAGAAGCTGTTGAATATTGGTCTATTTGACTTATTGACTTCAATATCATTTATATATATATTCAAACAGACCAAATAAAATTAAGGAGTTTTTTTTTGTTTTATGTATGATTCTAACAATGTACTTGTGAATATAAAGTGTATTGAGTTAAAAAGAAACACATACATTAGGAAAAATGGAAAATAAACTTTAATAATGTCTAACAAAAACTAATAATAATATTTGAAAAAACATTTAAAAAAAAAAAAAAAAACTAACATTTATGAAAAAGTTACCTTTTGTAAGCAGCCAAAGCATGTGATACTTCTGATACAGTTGGTTCTGCACTTTCCACTTTGACATCTTCATCACGGATGTTAGCTTCTTGCCGAAGAAGAGATTCGGTTTCCTGAGGATTTAAAAAAAAATTAGTTAAATATATTTTTTTCTCATTTGTATTTTTTGAAGGTTATATGAAATCCATTTTTTTTTAAATTTTGATGCTTTTTTTTAAAAAAAAGTTCCTTTTAGGAACCTCAAAAAATACATTAATGATTTTTTCGTTGAGAAACTTCAAAAGCTCTCGGAAAACTAAAACCCATTTTAAGAAAGCCAAATAAGCTAAAGAAAACTAGACGTTTCTCTGTATCAGGGAAGAAGAAAGCATTCAAATGATTCTCTCACATTTTATAAGTTTTAAAAACTTATACAAAAAATTGTGATTTTTGTTGGGAAGGCTTACCTTTTTATATAATCAGTAATAATAATTTTCATTTTAAAATCTTATCTAAAACGTTGACATCTTAAAGAAGAATATATCTAATTTGTTGAGCGAACACAAACCCAAGTTAGGTTAAATCAAGAAGGCTAGTTTAAGATGCTCCTCAGGCCTAAGCTTTTTTATAATCAATGTTGTTGTTGCTCTTCACCTAGATAAGTTACTCTCAACTTTTTTACCCCTCTTTTAAATAAAACTAATAACTATAAGTTTGTTGAGCATATTTTAAATCTTTTTAATTTTCAAAAAGTACAGTTTTTTGGTCGCAACTATGCAACGAATGTAAATGTACATAATCCTTTTTTTATTTTTCAATAACATTTTAAAAGATAGATTTAAATTTAACTCGGAAACTAGCAAATATTCTAGTTTTAAATTTCTATATACAAGAAGTACAATATCTTACTATCTATATTCATAGTAGTGACTGGAGTGACACATAAATCGGCTCTTGTGCAGAACAAGCAAATGGAAAAATTTGTCTGGAATATATTTTTGGTCGGGGACTTGCACCGGTTGTAAGACAGTAATTTGATTGGCTAATCAAATTAATGTCATTATTGTAAAATAAATTGAAAATAAAGATGAAACAAATTTGAAAATTAAGATAAAATATAGATTTGTTTATTAAATACTTTTTAATGATTAAACATAGGGTTAGGGTTTTTTGATGTTTTCTAATTAATGATTTAAAATAAAATAAATGTTTATTTCATTAGCCAACCAAATCACGGACTTATAACCGGTGCAAGTCCCCGACCAAATTTCTCCATTTGCTTGTTCTGCAAAAGCCCTCATAAATCATTAAATAATATCTAACTTAAATTAATAAAAAATCATTAAATAATATCGATAATCCATAAAAATTATGAAGAACTAACATATTTACTTTTTTTTATTTTGATTCTGACCATGAAGAGAAAATCTGAAGACTGATAAACTAGCCAAAATGTAAATTTCACGCTAGGATTCCGGGAACTTTAGTAAAAACATAAAATAAAAAAAAATTCTATTTTATTAGATTGTTTAATATATTAAAAGACGATTCTGTATTCCTTTGTATAATTTTTTTTTACTTCCCTAAAAAGGAAAAAAAATGTTTCTCTGCAATTAAGAAGTAAAAAGTGTGTGTGTGTAGTGAAGAAGAAGTTAGAACTAAACAAAAAACATGCTGCATAAATGGAAAACTATTAAAGTGTTTGCATTGAAAAAAGATAAATGCTTATAATTAAAACAGTCCGTGGGGTGCATTTACCTTTAAATTACTTTTTCTGAGGAATTGTAAAACTGCAAGAAGAGTTTGTTTATCAAAATTTTCCTGTTTTTGTGTTTCGACATTCGGAGCTGCGGCGGTCGTCGTCGAAGACGCCATTACTCTCGATTCACATTGCGCATGACATAATTTTACTTCCGGTATAACCAGGAAGTTTAATCATCATCAAAATTAATTTGAATTAAATTTAAA
The DNA here is from genome assembly GCA_034780655.1 of Idiosepius hallami. Classification (NCBI taxonomy): domain Eukaryota; kingdom Metazoa; phylum Mollusca; class Cephalopoda; family Idiosepiidae; genus Idiosepius; species Idiosepius hallami. Next base: position 567,864 of record JAUZSX010000007.1, on the reverse strand, counting down.
TTAAATTAAATTAAAAATAAAAAGTTTGATCATAAAATAAAAGTTAAAAATTTATGATTTAGAATTATTTCTTTTAATTTTGAATTAAAAATAGTTTTTGATCGAAATCTTATGCAACTAAAAGTAAAAATTTATTGTTGTGAATTAAATTAAATTAAGTTAAATTAAAACATCGAATTCAGTTTTATATTTTGAGATGATCTTTATTTTAATTTGAAAAAAAAAAATTAAAACAAGAAGTTTCTTCCCTTTTTGTTTTAACATAAAAAAAGTTTAAAATGAGAAGTAATAAAAAAAAGACTCGGAACTTTTTTCAAAGGGGACATTTTTTTCAGGTTTAAAAGCGGCGCTAAATTTGTTTATGTAAAAAAAAACATCTTTTTTTAAAGATTTTATTTCTAACGTGTCAACAAAACAGGTTTGCTTTTTTATGCCTATAGTTTGATCTTTTCATTAATTTTTTAAAAATCTGGGTTTTAAGAAAGAAATTTGATTAAAGAAAAATAACTTAAACCTCTATTTTTTTTATAAGATAAAATTATTTACGACCGGCCACTTTTGTTTATTTTGTTTTGACAATTATTTGCACGTGAGAAATTTGACTTGATTAAATAAAGTAACAAAAATACATGATTAATATGAAATGAAATAAAATAAGAAAAGCCGACTCGATTCTTCTTGAATTCATTTTTTTTATTTCTTCTTTTTTTCTCTCAAACAACACAAATAATTCAAGTTTTTTTTGTTTGTTTTCTCGAAGAATTCTTGGTTGTTACCACAATTTTTCCCAACCAACCAATTCATTTTTTTAAAACAATATAAATCTTTATAAATTTTAAGATTGATTAAAAAGTAACAAAACAAAATGGACAAACGTGATTTGACACGGTATAAGTGTCTCCGATAGATTTATCGACCCTGTTTGTGAGATGATCGGACTTAAGTAAATATTTTTTTCAATACAGGCCTGGCCTCACTGACGAAGGCTTTTTAGAACAGACAGCTCTCTGAATATCCCGTTTCGTGTTGTCTTCCTTTAGCCAGGATCGAAACGGCCACGGCCAGTCCAACAAAGTCACTGTCTCTCTCTCACATTTTAGGCTATCTTTAATATCTTAAGTGCCAATTAAATCATTGAAGAGTGTTCAAATAACATCTATGTTAAGAGGAGAATAGGCTTCACTTTAAACCTTTGGATTCTAACTTATCAAAATTACCGAGTAGTCACTCAGAGCCCTTATATTAGGGGAACCTAGGATCAAAATGTTGATGCGTCTTCTTTTGCCTTATGTCTTCAAGGTCGATAAATCGGCCTAATAGGGACGAAAGGTTTAACATTATGTCAATGACATACAATTACAATTAATTGATTATATTTTGGTTTGTTAAATGCCTAATCGTAGTCCATTTATTACTCCATTTCAATAACTCCTATTTCATTATGATATTTTAACTTCTAGTTTCCTTCTCAATATTATAATCACGTCATTTCAGTTAAATAGAATAATTAACATATGACTAGAATTACAATTAATTTAAACTTTATGAAAATAAACCAAAATTGTATCTCATTATTCCCCGATTTATCCTCTCCATTTGATCATATTTTTCTTTCTTTTTAGAATGAACTTTGATGAGCACCAAGGTTTCTTCTGTAACCATTTTCAAGATCTGCTTTTCAGTGATAAGATTGTGAGTGGAGATGCCTCCGATAAAGCAGACATTTATCGAAATCTCCTGGTACAAAGTTCTTATGCATCTAATAACAACATGTAAGTATACAAACCATTTAATTTGATTCAATCATATATTTTTTCTAGGAATCCTTCAGATGAGGCTTGATATTTTGTATTAGAATTTTTGGACTGTTGTTCTCATCTTTATTATCATCTTCATTGGAATTCTTGAGATGAGGCTTGGTAATTTGTTTATTGAATTTGTGGACTGTTGTTCTCATCTTTATTGTCATCTTCACTGGAATTCTTGAGATGAGGCTTGATAATATGTATTAGAATTTGTGGACTGTTGTTCTCATCTTTATTGTCGTCTTCACTGGAATTCTTGAGATGAGGCTTGATAATATGTATTAGAATTTGTGGACTGTTGTCCTTGTATTTATTATCTTCAATGGAATTCTTGAGATAAAGCTTGATAATTAGTTATTTGACTTGCATAGGTAACGCTAGGCTGTGCTTCTATTCTGGTATGCATTATAAAAAAAACTTTGTTATAAAAAATCTAATTCTAATTTTCTTTTTATTTCTATTCTTTTTAGTGTCTCGCCTGACGCTGCAGAGATGTTGATGTCTGATTTTAATGAACAATATGTGAATATTGTTGACAGTTTTAAAGAAAATGAAGGTTTACTTTTATTATTATTATTATTACTTTGTATAAATGTCATTGTCATAAATGCATATGCTTGTTCGTTGATTTTGTTTTAGGGCATATCAACCTTTTTAGGTCATTTTATGTCAAGAAAAATCTTTTTAAAAAACTGTCATAAAAGCAAAAGGATAACATCCCAGTTATTTATTGTTGTTAGAAGAGATTTATTAATGTTTATCAGATTTTACTTAACCTTTAAATATATAAGTTTTAATCCCTATTTTGATTTTTTTCATTGGTGCTCCATAATTTTGGCCAAGGCAAGGTTTGGTGTAGACATACAAGTTATCACTCAGAAGACTTGGTAACTTTGATGCAAAACTGAGATGAATGCTGTGATATTGTCATAAATAGGGCTCTGACAAGAATATTCTTTTTATGTAAGCATATTCTTTGCATACATAATATTCTATTATAATTAGGGCTCTGACAAGAATATTCTTTTTATGTAAGCATATTCTTTGCATACATAATATTCTATTATAATTAAGGCTGTGACAAGAATATTCTTTTTATGTAAGCATATTCTTTGCATACAGAATATTCTTTTAACAAAAAGCATATTCTTTTTTAAAAAGAATATTCATTTAACAAAAAACATATTTTTTTCAAAAAAGAATATTCTTTTTACAAAAAGCATATTCTTTTTTTCAAAAGAATATGCTGTTAACTTTGATAGGGCACCAAACCAAGTTAGGCACAAGGCCATTTTTACGCGCTCTATATGCCTGGGCTTTTTAAGATTCATTGTTACCCTTCACCTAGATGAGTTTTATTTACTTGGTTGACCAAAAAACCAAGTTAGGCACAAGGCCATTTTTACGCGCTCTATATATCTCGGTTATTTTTTAAATTCATTTTTGATTAATCCTAACAATTAATTGTTTTGGTAATTTTTTTGCTTTACAAAAGATCCGTGAAGTCAATGAGTCTTGCAGTCCCTAGGGAGCTTGCGGCCCGTAGGGAGCCTGCGCTCTCGGCAGTTGAGGGTTCAGTAGGGGCCCTAATCATGGCCCTGATTTTGATTAATCCTAACAATTAAATATTTTGGTATTTTTTTGCATTATAAAAGATCTGTGAAGTCAAGGAGCCTTTGGGCCTCTAGCAAGCTTCCGGCCCCTAGGGAGCCTTCGCCCACGCCAATTTTAGTGTCTGCGGGGCCCCTATTAATTACCATGATAATGATTTTTTTTAATTAATCCTAACGATTATTTTGGTAGTTTTTTTTTGCTTTAAAAAAAGATCTGTGAACAGACGAGCCTTGCGGCCCCTAGGGAGCTTGTGGCCCCTAGGGAGCCTGCGCCTCCCGGCAATTGTAGGGTTCAGTGGAGGCCCTAATCATGGCCCTGATTTTGATTAATCCTTACAATTGATTATTTTGGAAATTTTTTTGCATTACAAAATATCTGTGAAGTCAAGGAGCCTTGCGGCCCCTAGCGAGCTTGCAGCCCCTAGGGAGCTTGTGCCTCACCGATTCCAGTGTCTGCGGGGCCCTAATCATGGCCCTGATAATGATTTTTATTATTAATCCTAACGATTATTTTGGTAATTCTTTTGCATTAAAAGAGATCTGTGTTCTTGTTCAAACAAGCCTGGCGGTCCATAGGGAGCTTGTGGCCCCTAGGGAGCCTGTGGCCCCCGGCAATTGCAGGGTCTTCGGGGGCAGAAAGGGAATAAAAGGTCTTTAAGGAAGAGTTACGAGCCAAAGAGATTTGAAGTGATTTAAAGGATAAAAAAGCAGACATGAATTGAGGCAAATATCGTTCAGTTGACTTGAAACTGACTTTAACGAATCAAAAACTCATCGATTCTTGATTTCACGTTTCATTGACTTCCATTTTGGAAACACTTCAAGTTTGGGCGGGAAATTTCTTTTTTTTTGGCGGGAATTTTTTTTTATGGCGGGAAACTTTTTTTTTGGTGTTTTTTAGTTTATTTATTTATTTTTTTTGGCTCTCTCTCTTTCTTTCTTTAACTCTCTCTCTTTTTTTCTCTTTCTTTATCTCTCTTTTTCTTTCTTTCTCTTTCTTTCTTTCTTTCTTTTTTCCTTCTCCTCTTCTTTTTTTATTCCTTTTTTCTTTTTATCTGTTTTATTCTTTCTTTTTTTCTTTCTTTCTTTTCTTCCTTTTTTTTTCTTTCTTTCTTTTCTTCTTTCTTTCTTTCTTTTTTTCTCTTTCTCTTTCTTTATCTCTCTCTCTTTTTTTGGGGGGGCACCATTTTACAGTTTAATCTCTCTTTCTATTCCTTTCTTTGTTTTTCTCAATCTCTCTCTCTAACCCCCCCTACTCCCTTTACTCCCCTCTTACCCCTAACTCCTCTTACTACCCTAACTTCCCTAACTCCCTCTACTCCCCTTCCTCCTCTTCCTCTTCTAACTCTCCTCTACTGCCCTTTACTCCCTCTACTCCCCCTACTCCCCTTACTCCCCTTTCTCCCTTAACCCCCTTTACTCCTCTTATTTCCCTTACTCCCTAACTCCCCTTAACTCCCCTTACTCCCCTTCCTCCCCTAACTCCCTCTACTCCCTTAACTCCCCTAACTCCCTCTACTTCCTTAACTCCCCTTACTCCCCTTACTCCCTCTACTCCCCTTCCTCCTCTAACTCCCCTTACTCCCCTAACTCCCTTTACTCCCCTTATCCCCC
>JAUZSX010000007.1:548404-562732 GCA_034780655.1 Idiosepius hallami | reverse complement strand
TAGAAATTATGAAGTTAATTTGCATTACAAAAAATAATAAACAGAAACACCAGAAGCATTATCAGTGGGTAACACTGTTGATTCATTGAGTGAATCAGTTTGTTTAAATAAAGAAAATCAAACCTTTTCTAAATAGAAATTATGAAGTTACAAAAAATAATAAACAGAATCACAGAGACACAGACACACACACATACTCACATAACACACACATATTCCTTGCATTCTCTCTCATTTTACAAAATTAAATTTAATTGAATTATTTTTTTATTATCAGATACTTCAATTATTTACCCCCAACTATATCATTTTTTACCCCCAAGGAGTAAATTTACTCCAGGTTGAGAACCTCTCCCTTAAATATTTTTTTTTGTACAATATGGGTCTTGGAGTCCTGAAAGTATGCATTTTTACTTTCGGACCCCAATGCCCATATTGTAGCTCCCACCCACCCACTTTCTTTTTTCGTATAGAAGTTTCAAGTTAAGAAAAAAAAGCCAACTTTTTATTTTGGGGTTTAACAACAGTCAGTAACAAAAAAAAACACTATCTTTGACAGGTTATTAAGTTATTTTTTTTGTTTTTATTCGTAATGTTTTAAATGGCCTTGTGCCAAACTTGGTTGGTGCTGACGTATGCACATATTGCACACTTATTTTTTTATGTAAATTTTGGACAGCATTTAAAGAAGGGAAAAAAAATGAGTGGATATAGAAGAAACGTTACAAATAATATATCTACTTGAACAGAGCACTGCTGTTCACCAAATATATATTTATTATTTGTAACATTTCTTTTTTATCCACTCTTAATTCTTTCTTCTTTAAATGCTGTCCAAAATTTAGATGAAAAAATAGAAAAAATAAGTGTGCAATATGTGCATACATAAATGTAAGTAGTATCACAAAAAGGATCAACAAAGAGAATTTTTGTTATTCAATAATGTTTTGGTTTTGAAATACTACTTACTTGATGTCATTATTATTCATCATAGTTGGTTTTAATAATTAATTGTAAGATTTTTCATAATTTAGTTGTTCTTGGCATCCATACTTATTCTCCGTTGACTACACAGACACAAATAATTTTGAGGTCACCAAAATAATAAATTGGTCGGCAGTGCTAGTTGATAAATATAAATTGTTTTGAATTTTAAAATAATATACAACAGTGATGGAAGACGAATGATGATAAGAAAGTTAAAGGGGGGTGCCTTGATGTTATCTTTTTACCATATTTGCACTTATTGCATTAATGCAACTAACAATTGCTAATGGTGATGATGATGATAGTGGTGGTGGTGTGTTCCATTTTATTTCAATTTACAACAACAACAACAGCTGACTGTGACTGACTCAGAAATGGCAGTCAGTCAGTAGTCTTGTTTTGTTTTTCTTCATCAAAAAAAAACCCCCCAGAAAACCCCTTCAAGTGAAAAAAATGACTTGTTGAAAAATTGAAAACAAGGGGAAGAAAAATTTAAGCAGAAAACGAATTTAAGAAATTAAGTAATTTCTAAAATAAAATGAAAAAAAAACTACTTATTCTCCAAAAATATTCCTATTTTTTTTTTTTTGGCAAATAATGCCAATAAAATCATGACAACCATTTCTATCTTTTTATTTAACTTTTATTATAAATCAAAACAAAAATATTTTATAAAAAAACAAAATGTAAAAAAAAAACCCAAAACAAAACAAAATCTAATGCGTAAATGAAATTCTTCTTCGTCTCACCAAACCAAAACCCACTTTAAAAGAGTTACTTATTTTATCCGTTTTTGTTCACCCACCCAGACCCAAGACAGACAGCAATTAGTAGTTAATTAACTTTTCTACACAAAAGTAATTATATTAAATAAATGCTTTTTCTGCTCTTTCCTGACCAATCATCCAACCAACAACAGTTTGTTTAATCAGAAAATCTAACTTATTCACCCAAAATGACTGTTAGTTAAAGGTATGGATTGGGTAGAGAACAGAGAGATGACCAGAGGGGGTTGTTACTTTTTCATAAATAATAATACCTTAATTTACTTTTTCTTATATTTCTCTTTTTAAAAACATTTATGGCTTTTTTTTTCCACATTTTTAAAAAGATTTCTTTAAATCTTTATTCATTTCATTTAACGAACAACGCAAAAACTCCCACTCACTGCATACGGAAATGAATGAGCACACCAACCACCATCACCACATAGTCCATGACATTGACAGTAATCAAAACAACACTCACTGGCTCTACTACTGAACATTTGGTCAAACGATAATGTCTGTCTATCTGTCTACCTAAGTTGATTGTTAATTGAGAATTTTTCTTTTGTGTTAAATAACTTAGACTTCGATTTTTTTTTTCTAAAGAACAAACATTTTATTCTTTCTATATTTCTGACAATAGAAACAAATATGTCATTGGTTGCCAGTTGTTGGAATTAGTTATTGACCTTCCTTTATTCTCTATTTTTTTTTATTAGTTTAACCCAACCAACAAATGGGGAGAATAGTAATGTTATTAGCAAACAACAATGATTTGATATTTCCATCAACCACCAGCACCACCACTAGCACCACCATCACTGATAATGAATGCAAATAGAGTGAATGGATTGGTGATGGTGATGTTGATGTTGATGATAAACTAAAACTCTCTCTCTGTTCTGAGATAGTTGTGTCACAGCCAAAGACTCCAGTTAATCCTTTTTGGTACAACTATTTCGGAACAGAGGGAAGGCATAGGAATGTAGAAATCATTAATTTCATCTTTAGAACTTGAATCATTTGGAAGATAAATGTTTCATCTTTTTAAATTAATTTATTTTAATGAATTAAAATTCATTCATTAATCAGAATTCTTTATGTCCACAATAATGTTAAGTATATTAAAATCTGGAATGATAGAAAGGGCCTCCTTTAAAGTTCAAATCAGGGGATTCATCAATGCAATTTATTACAAGAATAATCATCTGTCTATGCTACAGCTTATTATGTTTTTTTGGCAAATATAAATTGTCTTTTAATAATAATAATAACAAATATTATTAACCTTAATTTTCACGATGTTATCATATGGTCACACCAATAATGAATTCTTAAAAAACCTTACCTAACTATAGTGTATTTGTAGATTGTTGTCTTCATATTCCAAAGTTGTTTAACCACATTTCGGTAAGAGGTTTAGTTGGTAAAAATATGATGCGACAGATAACAACTATGGAAGGCAGTGGTTGCTTGAATAGACCGTAGCTCCTATCTGGGGTCATGGTTAATCACCTGGCAAAGATCAGTGAATAAGTTGGCCAAAATGTGGTGAAACAACAACAATGAAAGATGAGGATAACAGTCCACAAACAGATTGATATATAGACTGTTTTGCATTTTGTATTTTGTATCATATTGCATATATAAGATAGTCAAATAAAAACTTTAGTGAATTGGCTTTTCTCACTTGTTTTCACAGAAACTTTGTGTTCTGTTGTGTGTTGAAATCTCAAGGGTTGCATAGCTGCAAATTTAAAAAAAAAAAAAAGAATTTATTGGTCTGCTGTCTTAAGCCAAAGTAACAATATTTCATATAAGTTTGTTTTTGTTTTATGGCATATCAACCTTTTTAGTTTATTTAATGCAGAGAACATTCATTTTTGATATACGTTTTTTGTTTGTCTATATTTAGTTTTTTTAGTAATACAATGTATTATTTAATCCATAGTTAGAGGAAATGTTGTGATTCAAACCTTTCCCAAAGGTATCAGTCCAAATGTGAATGTAAACAGAACGAGTAGGATTCAAACTCAGGTATTATAATTCCAAAGTCTAAATGTTTATCCGCTGTCCCAAATGGACTTCTTCCTATATTAATCCTTTAAACTCTAAAGAACCAATAGCCCTAACAACCTAAAGCAAAAGAAGACACACACGCGCTGATATTTTGATCTTATCCTTTAGACTCTGATTTTTAAAAAAATTACCAACTAGTCACTTAAAGCCTTTCTATTAAAGGGCCTTAACAGGGTTGAAATGTCGGTATGTCTATTTTTGCCTTAAATTACTAAGGCCGATATATTGACCCATTAGGATTGAAAGGGCTAAGTAATTCAATTTACCAACTGTATATAGTAATGAGGCAAAAAAACAGTAATTTCCAACTATCCACACAGATTAATCCTAATTCTGAACCTCTTCACTCTAGATGAAAAGACATTATTAGTAGGAGAAACTAATAACAAGTCTTTTTTTCTAACCTCTAACATATCGTAATGAATTCCCATGGTTACATAATAATTTTTTTTTCTTTTTTTTTTTTCCAAGTAATTGAACTGATAGACAGACTACGTAGAGGGATTTCTCTGATTTCTTCATTAAAATAAATTAAATGAATAAAACAGTATGTTGTATTAAGAGATCTCGTATATTTACGACTTAGATTTATTTGAAAGGTGGAAGGAATCTATTTGATCTGCGATTGAAAAGCTTACTACTTCTTTATCATCATCATCATCTTCATCATTTAGTTATATACAATAGAATCATTTAAGAACCAGCAGTATCATGTACACAATAACAAAATGTCTGCCTTATTCATGTGTTGGTGTTTTTGTCTTTCTTTCTTGCAATTATGTTTTCTTTTTAATTCTTTATTGCTAAGACAAGTAAACATTTTCTAAAACAAAAAAAAAAGCATTAACCCTTCACCCAAAATCAAAGTACAGACTAATATTTATTTTTCATTTATTTTATTTTTTAATGTAATTCAATTTCGTTAAGGATTACGGGAAATAGGTTATGACAAAAATGAAGAAAAGAGCGAATAGTTGAAGAAATCGTCTTCTTATTTTCTTCTTGTGTTGATTTTATCACAATAGAATATTATTTAAAATTATTTGAATCTTATAATTAAGGAAAAATAAAATATTTTAAGTTTTTTTTTTCATAATATGATTGTATTTTTCTAGATTTTCGATTATTCTTAATGAGATTTTCTTTTGAATAGATTGATTCCATATAACCATCATAATTATCAATGTGTCCCAAAAGTTTGTAAACATAATTTTACTCGTCAATAACAAAAACAAGAAAAATTATACCTCAAAAAATAAAAGAAATCATTTTTCCAAGATTCTTCTGCCATTGATTTACAAGGTTTTTGGATCTGGTGAAAGTACCATTCAGTCAGTTTCTAATCAAAGACCATCATTTTCCAAGACCTTTGTGCCATCGATCTGCAAGCTTTCAGATCTGGTGAAAGTACCATTCAGTCAGTTTCGAATCAAAGACCATCATTTTCCAAGACCTTTCTGCCATCGATCTGCAAGCTTTCAGATCTGGTGAAAGTACCATTCAGTCAGCTTCGAATTAAAGACCATCATTTTCCAAGACCTTTCTGCCATTGATCTGAAAACTTTCAAATCTGGTGAAAGTACCCTTTCAACCAGCTTCGAATCAAAGAATTCTTGCCATGCTTCCTCAAACTTTTGGGACAACCTAATAAGATGATACATAGATAAATAAACCTATCTACTTTTATCTAGCTTTTTAACTTTTTTTGCTTGTTTATTTTCAGTATTATGTCTATTGCTTTTTTTATTTATTTTTTTCATTTTTAACATTGTCTTTAATTGTTTGATTCAGGTAAAGAGCCTCCCAGCCCATCTCCATCAATTGCAGTTGCTCTGTGGTCAATATGCAGGCCATGGTATGGCTTCCAAAATGCAACAGTAATTCTGTATGGACCCAGTGTGTACGATGTGCCCACACACTGACCAAAAATGCGCAGGTTGTGTCATCCAAAGAGTTACAGCAACTCATTCAAACTGTTCACAGCATGCACTCCAATAACTACTGCACATCTTGTTGTAAAATGTTGTCTCCAGTCGGACCAAAGCTGAATCCACATCGTAACATGACACTTTCAGAATCACAGACATTACCGCTTCTTTTCTTTCCAAGCACAAATTTATATAATTTTCGGTAAGTTTAAATCAAAACTAATTTTTTTTCTTTGTTGTATGAAGAATCTATTTTTTCAACAATGTTTTGAAGAATTAATTTTTCTTTAAAAGAATTTAGAAGAACTTTTTTTTTTTTCGTTGTTTTGAAGCATATATTTTTTTCTCTTAATTTATTTTAGTTCGTTATTTTGAAGAATTAATTTTTCTTTAAAAGAATTTAGAAGAACTTTTTTTTTTTCGTTGTTTTCAAACATATATTTTTTTCTCTTAATTTATTTTAGTTCGTTATTTTGGAGAATATATTTTTCTTTTTCGATTTAAAGATTTTTTTTTTTCATTGTTTTGAAGAATATATATTTTTTTCTTTTGGAGAATCTATTTTTACAAATGTCATTTCAAAAGTAATGCCTTCTATTTTTTTAAAGATATTTTTATGGCAATTGTTCCAAAAGTAATGCCTCAATTTTTTAAAAGTTATTTTTATGAAGTTTGTTTCTCTAAGTTTTTATAAACATTTTTCCAAAAGTAATACCTCCTTTTTTTTAGAATTTTTTTTTTTTTTTATGAAGTTCGTTTAAAAATAATGCCTCATATTTTTAAATTTATTTTTATTAAATTTGATTCTCCTAGTTTTCACAAACATTGTTCCAAAAATAATGCCTCCTGTTTTTTATAGTTTTTTTTAATGAGGATCGTTCAAAATAATAGCTCATATTTTTAAACCTATTTTTTTATGATGGGAATAATTTAATTTTTTATGTGGGTAAAAGTTTTAAAAAATCTAGAAATTTTGAAACTATTTCTATTTTATTTATTTTTATATTAAAAAAGAAATCCAAATTGAAATGAATTGATTTTTGTTTTTATAGATGCAGTAGCACTTCACAACCATACTGGAAAGATGTTGTCCGATCGGTTCAAGCAGCTACTGTAAAATGGCAGCAGATGCAAGAACCTGGATATTTTCCAGCTTCCAACAGAGAAATGACTACAGATCTCGGACGTTTTTTGAGTGAAGTACGTTTCATAAATACCATTTGTCATATTATAAATCAATTCTTTACGCAAGCCAACTTACCCTAGAATTGGTAAATTTTTACTTTAGTAGATGAAAAAGTATTTTTCTTGTAGATTCTGGTGTGTTTTGAAAGGGCCTGCTAACCATTTCCATTGTAAATCATTATTTTGCCACTTTTGCAACTCTAACAATTCTAACCCCACTTACTTAATACTAAGGATTTGTGACAAAAATCAACCCTAACTCCAATCCTAACCCTAACCTAAAAAAAAAAATCAGAAAAAATAATCTTTTTACAATAATTTAATTACATTTAAAAAGAAAAATATTACTTTAAAAAAAAAAAAAGTTAGTTTTAAAGCACAAGCAAGCCTTTGAAGACAGACATGTTCTTTTTACAACTAAATCCACTAAAATTTTTTCCGCTGATATTGAAGAATGTCTGTTTGGACATTTTATTAATTTGGTTGCAATAATTCTTTATTTCCATCCTAATCCACAAATTGGATGCTAAGATTTTTGCTAGATTTCTTCTCAAATCTAATTACAATTTGGCTTTTCATTCACTGTAACAATATTCACTGCAATAAATTAATGTGAGGGCGAGTAAAAAATTACTTGCATTTTTGCAATAACAAATTTTATTCATTTAATGAGGGTGAGCACTTTTGCCATAACAAATCTGTAGTAGAAAGTACAGATAATTTTTGACCCCCCCCTCATATTTTTTCTTATCAATTTGATTTTGTGTTTCAGACACACAGACACATTAATAAGGATTTGCATTTTTATAGAGATTAATTTGTTCTTTTTTTATTTTTTTTTTTCAGGTTGGAACTGATCCTAAAGAAGCTCGTTACTGGCTGAAACAATTTATTATTGGCGAGAGTATCAGGCCATTTGCTGTGGTTCAAGTTGATCCTGAAGTTTTCTGTGAAAAAGCACAAGTTAGTAAAATATTAATCCTTTTCTCTTTTTCAAAAATATTTCAGGGCATCAAGTATTTCTCTGCAAACTAAGAGTTTTCCTTTAGCCATTTGTTATTCGAAGATGGTTGTAGATAACCAAAAATTTTCAGAAGAAAACTAGGAGATTACATAAAATCAGATTATTATTAAAAAAAAAAAATTCCAAAATGGCTGATTTGGATGTCTGTTTTTACAAATAAACTTTGTTATAAATGAGCATGAGTGTATGGTGGCAAGACAAAATATAAAATACAAACGAAATATGGGAACATGAAAAAAAGATTTTATTTGTTGTCAGGAAAATCGGGATATTTAGTTAGAATGGTTGAGTTGAAGTTTGAGTGGATAATGTTGACTAGTTCGTCTTTTAATAGAATGATGGTGTTGTTTGTAGCATTCTTAGTCAGAATGATTTGGTAGTTTGTTTGTAATACGGTACAGCCTCACAGTCCTGGTCAGACTATTATTGTTATTAATATTAATATTGTTATTCGATTTAACCATTGATCTAAAAATTTGTTTTTGTTTATTAAAGTATGGAAGTGGAGAATAAAAATAATTCCACAGAGTTGTTGGTAATTTACTTTAAGTTCAGTTAAAACTAATATTTCTTTTTTAAATTTAATGACTTTGTATTTTTGTTTCAGCTTGAGGCTTTTGCTTCATGTATATCATTCCTTCATAGAAACAGTATGCGTCCTGTTGTGATTCTGGGAACTGATTTACATAATAGTAAATCAATAAAGACACAAGACCTGAAGGTGAGTTCAAAAAAACAATCACTGGCACCAAATACAAGACTTAAGGAATCTTAATGCTTGTTATTCTACAATGTTTTTTTTTTTTTTTAATCAACAAGTAACTTAGACCTTTATATTATCAATAGTTGGAATGATTATTATGTTTTGAAAAAGAAAAATTTCACTTTAGGTTTAGTTAGTATTTTAGTTTTTGCTTTTTATTTGATGAAAAATGGATGTAGTGCCTCATCTGCAGAATTGTGAAAGTAGCAAGGATGAGGACAACAGTCTAAAAGTATATTAAAAATATATTTTCAAATTTATGGCATTTCATACATGAATATTATGTGAATCTAATTTCTTTTTAGCATGAGGGGCAGTCGGCGTGGCTCAGTGGATAGGTAATTGGATTTCGGAACTCTGCACTTGATGTGTTCAAATCCAAGTTGTTTCATCTACGTTGACATGTCGAATAATACCCTTGGAAAAAGTTTATAATTCCCATCTTCCTCCAGCTATGGATTAAATAGTGCAAGTTGTTAGAAAAAATTATGTTTGTATAAAAATGTTTATCATAAGTATATGTTCTCGGCATTAAAATGACCTAAAAGGTTAATATGCCGTTGAACACTAAACAAACAAACCTTTTTAGCACAAAATTGAATTTTGTTTTAAATATAATTTTTCTATATTATCTAGATTGCTCGTGCCAAAATGCTTGGAGACTGCATAATATTGACAAGTATGCTGGAGTTATTTGGTACCAACACAAGACCATTCTTTAGTGGTAGTAACATTGTTGAAGCAGTTCAAGACAGCAGGCAAGTCTCCTAAGGAATTCAACACCCGGGTGAGATTGCATGGACGTTTTTGAAATGGGCCTTACCATAATAAATACTGTTATCATGACCCAAGAGCAATCAGGGTGAAGCAGAGAAAGAATCACTAATTCCATAATTTTTGGCTAATTTGATACGTGAACCTCTGGTGCCAATAAAATTTTTTTGGAAGCTAAAATGAATGACTTATAGCGACTTTTCAAAAACGTCTGTCTTTTTTATCTCAACCTCATATGACAATTTTTATATAGCCTCTTTAGATTGATATGGTTGCCATTTAGATTCCTCCCCAAAAATTCTTCGTTTGAACAAAGAAAGTCATACAGTATTGTTATTAAGAATCCTTTTTTAGATGAGGCTTTATAATCTGAGTATTCATTTTTTTTGTCGACTACAGTCCTCATCTAGGTAGTTTTTGTTATTTTTTTAAACTGTGTTTCAGCAAACTTCACCTCTGGCTGTCCTTAGGGCCCGTGGCGCAGCAGATAGAGATATTGAAGTTCTACAGTTCTAGTTGAGCATTGTTAGAAAATAGCAGTTTCAATTCTTATCCAAGCTGACCAGATGGATAAGAAAAAAATGATATGTACAAGATACATATGCAGAAGAATATATATATATGAGTTTTTTTAATATAATTATTTATGGAGTTTTACTTGTAATATATGAACATGATATGTATGCAGAAGAATATAAATATATATGAGTTTTTTTAATTTAATTATTTATGGAGTTTTACTTGTAATATATGAACAAGATATGTATGCAGAAGAATATAAATATATATGTGTTTTTTTAATATAATTATTTATGGAGTTTTACTTGTAATATATGAACAAGATATGTATGCAGAAGAATTTAAATATATATGAGTTTTTTTAATATAATTATTTATGAACAAGATATGTATGCAGAAGAATATAAATATATATGAGTTTTTTTTATATAATTATTTATGGAGTTTTACTTGTAAAACATATGGATTAATAGATTTTTATGGATTATAATAGGTGTTTTATTTCTATAATATATATCCTGACTTTTTGACAACCCTGTATATTATATAAATTTTATTTCTATTGCTTATTTTATAGTATTTTGTCTTTTTTTCTATTCAGTGATAGTGTGTTTGGTAAAGTAAGTTCAATAAATAGTGACCCGATAAAATGGTGCCTGCACTCTAAACATGTGCCTGTCATTGCTGCTGTGGGGGAGACACCGTCGGGGCAGATTTTGGCTGTGGATCTGTGGAATGTCACTGAAGAAATTGCAAAAGCTCTGCAACCTTTGAAAGTCATGAAGATCAATTTAAAAGGAGGTTTTGTGGATGAAGATGGACATGTAAGTATTTGTTGTTTGTGACTGAGACAGCTAGCACACTTGCTCTCTGTCCCTCAGGGATAAAAAGTGTTGAGGGAGAAGAGGGAGATAATTTAGAAAGGAGGAAGGGAGGAATTGAGGGAATGTTGGATATATCTACGCAGTCAAGCACAAACCCAAGTTTGGTACAAGGCCAGTTTTATGTTTTAATTATATCCCTTGACTTTTTGTAATCAGTGTTGTCCTTCATCTTAATTAGGTCTATTGGTCTCATCTATCAGGGTTTTGGGAATCAGTATTATGCTTACACCTAGAGGAGTTAACTCTCCTGAGTTAAGAAGCCTCACCTGCCTGAGGCAGCTGAAAATGAAGGTAATGGTTTTTAGTAAGATTTGAACTCTTGTAATATGATTCCAAATTCCAAGCTTTTACCACTGTTCAACTCTTGCTGTTTTGAGGTAAAAGAGAATTTAGGTTAGGGTTAGTTGTTTTGCTTTTGAGATGTTGGGTTAGGGTCAGGGTCAGATAAAAAAAAAGAGAGCAAATTAAGAAAGAAGGGAGAAAGGAATTGAGAGAAAGGAGGAGCTAGGGTTTACCTTTTAAAGTGTTGGATCAGATAAAAAGTGGAGCAACATGGGTTTGGTGCCAAATACAACCCACAACTTGGCAGAAAAAAAAGATAAATATTTAACCATATTTCCCTGCGTATAAACCTAATCAAGAACCCCACAAAATAATCAACAAATTAACGGGTCAGCTTATATGCACATAACAGAAATAGAGCAACACAATAATACCACTCCATAAATCTCACTATGAAACTAATTAGTCACAGATTTTGCCAATAAAAATGCACTTGTATTAACCCTTTAAACCCTTAAGAACCGATATATCGGCCCTGGCGACTTAAAGCAAACAAAGACACACACACAACAATATTTTAACCTCCACCTTTAGAGCCTGACATTGTAATATTACCAAGTAGTCACTCAGAGCCGTTCTATTAAAGAACCATATTAAGGTCGAAATGTCAGTGTGTCTTTTTACCTTTGGTTACATAGGCCGATATATAGGCCCCTTAGTGTTGAAAGGGTTAAATAAAAATGATTCTAAAAAGCTATAACAGAATTTCAATAGTGTTGTAATTGTGCGTTCGAATCTCATCTTCGTCGCCACTTGTTGTGGTCGATAGTAGCCGAGGGTGGCGTTGCATACAGTGTAGTTAAATAGAAGAAACAAGACAGTATTAATGTTTAACAAATAAGTATATTAACAAAGGGTACAGAAATGGTGGTACACGGCCTGGCAGCATAACTACTCCTTCTGCTATGCTGAAATCCTCTCTTTCGTTGGTTGACGAGAGGGATCACTTTTATAGTGATTGGTAGAGTTCATTATGAGGTGTGTTTTACCCACAACAAATAGTAATATCGACTTTGCCTTGAATAGAATCAAACAAAGTGAACCAAAACATGTTTGGAGTAAAAATGAAAAAAATTCTTTATCCTGCAGCGTTTCGACTAATTATATTTAAGTATTGGGAGTGGAGACGCTTAACCATACTCGAGCCAAGGTGGTAAAAACTCGAGATAGCCTCTCACGGTAGGGCTTCGTGCATGACGTGGTTTGCCCATGTGCCGCTGCAGAGCAGACCATTGCTCACCTGCTCATGGACTGCCCACTTCGCATGCTTTGCCCTGATGTGGACTTGAGGGATGCGACAGTTGCCGCCCATCGCTTCCTCTCTAGATGGAGCGGCACAATATGACGATGAGTATCAGCTTTGATGAAATAGTAGGATTACAGTAACTTGAAGTTGGCTTCAAATTAAGGTTTTGCTAAAATTGTAATTTGGAGGCAAAATTTTGGGGACAGCTTATATGCAAGAGTGGCTTATATGTGGGGAAATATGGTACATATGCTTCTTTTATAGTAAAAATAGGTTTTGAAAAATCATGATTAGAATACATAAAATGGCCTTAAATCAAATTTACTGTGTTTTAAATGAATGCAGCTATTTTGTGTATTGAATTTTCAGACTATTGTTCTCATCTTTATATATTGTTATCTTCAAAATCTTTTGTTGATGGACCATTTAGCCTTCTTCGGGTAATCGAGTCTGGGAACATTAATATTATAAAGCGGTTCTTAAGTTATTAGTAGGGCTGTGATAAAAATATTCTTTTTATGTAAGCATATTCCTTGCATACAGAATATTTTAACAAAAAAGCATATTCTTTTAACTTTTTTAAAATATGCTTTTTTTGTTAAAATCATATTCTTAAAAAAATAAGAATAATATGCTTTTAACAGAAAGCATATTCTTAAAAAAAAAATATTCCCGAGAAATAAAAGCATGTTCTTTTTTAAAAAGAATATTACCGAGAAAAGAAGCATATTCATTTTTAAAAATAGAATATTCCAGAGCAAAAAAGCATATCATTAAGCATATGCTAGAAGAATATTTCCAGCATATCAAGAGAACATAAAGCATATTTTTAAAATAATATTGTTACAGCCCTAGTTATTAGGGTGTAGGTACCTTTTATACGTACGAGTCTAGGTAGAAATTAAAGAAAAATAGAAATTGTTATAGTGGAAGTACATACCCTTGTAAATATGAAATCTTCCCCTCAATAAATACGAGTCTTAGTAGAAAACAGAAATTATGGTGAAGGTACCTACCCTGTGATAATGAAATCTTCCCCTCACTAAATATAAGTCTATGTAGAGAGTCATAACTCTACCTGTTGTAATACAACTACTTGGAATCATAATATGTCAGTTTGAATCTAAGTTGTTCCATTTACGTTAGTATTTGGACTAATACCCTTGGAAAAGGTATGAATCTCCACATTTCCTCCAATTATGGATAAAATAGCTGATATTGGTATAAAAAAATATTTCTCAAAAATGTTCTCAGCCTTAAATGACCAAAAATTATAAAACAAGCTCAATCACCTGAAAAAGGCTGAAGAGTGCATCTGCCAAAATGTGAGGATAACAATAATAAAGGTAAGAAAATTAGTTTAATAATTTGATATGCAAATTATCAAGCTTAATCCTAAGGATTCAAAAAGTAGAGCCATTTTTGCAGTTTTCTTTTTTTTTTTTTTTGTTCTTTTCTTTTTATTGATGTTTAATGATATCAATGGAAAATTTGTTTGTTTTTTCTGTCTAAATGTTTGGAACTCTTCATCTTGGATGAATATTTTTGGTTTAAAGTTCTTTGGAAAAAGAAAATAAATATCAAAAATTATTTATAGAAAAACTTAAACCAAAATCTATCTTTTTTAAAAAAAAAAAATTATCTAAAGTTATTTTTATCAAGAATAAATTAATATCAAAAAGGCTTCAAGGATGCATCATTACAGACACACACACACACACACACACACATATATAGGCACTGCCCAAATTTATATAGTGGGCAGAAGTCCAAGTATGTTTGCTGTATTGCCAATTAGTCTACTCAATGTTTACAAATTGAGTACTTTTA
>JAUZSX010000007.1:517060-534432 GCA_034780655.1 Idiosepius hallami | reverse complement strand
CCTTTCTTCCTTCCTTCCTTTCTTCCTTCCTTCCTTCCTTTCTTCCTTCCTTCCTTTCTTCCTTCCTTCCTTTCTTCCTTCCTTCCTTCCTTCCTTCCTTCCTTCCTTCCTTCCTCCCTTCCTTTCTTCCTTCCCTCCTCCCTTCCTTTCTTCCTTCCCTTTTTTCTTCCTTCCTTCCTTCCTCCCTTTCTTCCTTCCTCCCTCCCTTTCTTCCTTTTTTTCTTCCTTCCCTTCTTCCTTCCTTCCTTCCCTTCTTCCTTTCTTCTTTTCTAAATCTTTAAACAGACATTATGGCTGCAGTGTCACTTGACCAAAAATCTCTTTAAAATAACAAATAAAGTTCTATTAATTTTCTTCCCTCCAACCCACCCAATCAATCCTCAGACTGGTTACACATGTTTCAAATTGTTTGTATTTCTTGTTCCCTTTAAGGGTACCCCCCTCCATTAAAAAAAAACAAAAAAAAGGAAATAAAACAAATCATTTGCCCAGACACTTGAGAGGCAAAATGAAATGTTTTTTTTTTTTTTTTTTGATTCAAAGAAGAGAATTTCACTAATGATGACAATGTTAGCCATCTTGTCTCCCTATTTTGGTTTGAAAACATGATGCTTGGCTCCACCCCTTTTCCATTTTCTCCTTTGGTGGCACCTATGCTTTGATCCTGTCTGTTAATGGAGTCAAACTGACCAATGAAGATTCAATTTTGGAAGCTCTTTATGGAGACTACATCTTTTTTTTTTCTTTAGGGTTTATGGCATTTTTTTTTGGGGGGGAGGTTATTGCATTTTTTTTTTTGTGTGTTCTGTTAATGGTTTAATTAAGATAATCAAATCTCTTGTTGATCCAAGCTAAAAAGGCTTCTTATTTTAATTTTTTTCTTCTTGACATTCAAAATGGAAAAAAATTCCAATAAACAAGAACCTCTTCCTCTTTCCCTCCCTCTCTCTATCTCTCTCTCTCATTTTGTTTTGTAGAGGAGGGGTTATAATTGTTGAGCTTTTGATTCTTAATGTCTTCATTAATTTTTCTTTTTGATAAAGATTCCTAAGTGGTTCTACTTGAACCCTTTCTTTGTGTAGTTTTTTCTCATTTTTTTAATCAATCTCTTCATTAACCATTTAAGCTTTAAGCCTTTATTACCTTTGAAAAATTGGCTGCTTCTTAATTAATATCCATGTTAGGAAGGATTAAGTTTGTTTTAAAGAAATATTTAAATTGTTAAAATGATTTAATTTAGCATAAAAGTTTGTCCCAATGCAATTCACTACATAATACTTAATTGATATTTAAAAGTTACTTGTACAAATCAAATACATGGGAAAAAAAGGCTTAAAAGATTTTATGATAATACAGCTTTTCAGGTTTTTAATATTACCCTTTACCCTGTACAAAGGACATTAGAATTGACAAACTTCTAGATTAAGTTTTATTTTAATCTCAAATGCAGGGTGGGGCAGAAAGGAGGTTTTTTCTAAAAAAAAAATATGAAATATAAGATTTTATCGGATATGAAATAATTTTTTGCTTTCTATCTAAAAAGGTTTGCCATTTTATAAAGTAAAGTATGGAATATGATATCTTTCATGTGACTCCATATTGCTCTTGTAGGTTTAATTTTTCATATTTTCAACTTTTATCTGAAACAAACAAAATTCTCAATTATTAAATTATGAAGGCCAGAGGATAATTTGGGTAAAACATCTTGAAAAAAACAACAGTGATAGATGAGGACAAAAGTCTGCAGAATTAATTTTTGTCGTTGGCAAGCATCAGTCCTTACTGACAATGCTATAAAGATTGAACCATGATATCTTTTGACCAATGATGGCCCACTAGGCCCGGACAACATATGGCCAGTGCTGCCAGAGGTTTATCTCCTGTCTATGTTGCACTTCTTGTAAGCGTGGTAGTATCTCAGGTCTGATCCCACCAGAGGACACTGGGGCAAGTGACAAGCAGAACGTTTGCAAGCAGTCATAAAAAAAATGAGTCATAGTTCAGATCTTTGCCAGGACTGTTTAGCTAAGAAGTAATATACAAAAAAAAAGAACATTTATCAAAAAATTATTGTCATCTGCATTAAATGACCCAAAATGGTTGAAATGCTGTAAAAAAAAACAACAAAAAAACAACAAACAAATCAATAAACAAATTATAAAATGAAAGATACAGAACGATGCATCCTTGAAAATCTTAGTTTCATCAACTTCACTAACAACTGAATTATTTAAAGTTTCATTTTAGTTAAAATTATTTGTTAAAATTATAAAAGTTAAAATTCAGATAATAGTTTGTAATGTTACTATACCTAATGATTGATTATTCTATTCTTAATGCTTTTTTTTTCCTTTCTTTTTAGTGAAGTGCAAAAAGCAGTTCAGACAGCTCAGGGTTTATACATGAGATGGTGTGAACTGCAAGAAGACCCCGGATCTATTACCAAGGAAGAACTTGATTGGACCACTAATGAACTACGTAATAGTCTACGTAGTATTGAGTGGGACCTGGAGGACTTAGAAGAAACGATAAATATCCTTTTTTTTTTCCTCTTTTAATCAATGTTCCATTATTGATTCAATAATGGTACATATGTGATTTCTTCTTTCTTCTTTTTTAATCAATTGATCAAGGAATATTACAAAAAAATAATTTATTGGTTTTGGAAAAACAAAACAAAAATAAACAAGTAAGTAAATTATTGTACTTTGCTCTAATTTTTGTTTTTTTTTCTCTGTTAGGTTTTTTTTTTTTTCTTTTGTTTTTTGTCGCATCTTCGTAATTGACAATGGATTACATTGGTTAAAAAAAAACACTATCCTTCATTTGTTTAGTTCATTTTTTCTTTCAATTTGCTTCGTTAGTTAAAAGGTCACCTGATATCCACCTCATCAACCTCTAACAAAAAAAAAAAAGGGAGAACCTTTATCTTTTCAAGTCACTTTATTAAATAAATTATCAATCTAACATGCAACTCCGTTACGTCACATGTCAGCTTACTGTTTCCAACCTGTTATATTCGGTTACAAATAAAATATTGATAGGTATGTCCTAATCCTAATAAATGCTGGATATTGCTATAAGAGAATTTAAAAATTTGTGCTGTCAAACAAGTTTCTTCTTAACAAGCATTTCCTTGTTCATGTTTGCTCACCTTTTTATTTTCCAAGCTCTATTTTGTCCTTCTTTTAGGGGTTATGTTGTGGTCATCAATTGTTGTGGTCGAATGTGGTGTTATATACAGTGTAGTTATTAAATATAAGAAACAAGACGACAGTGTTAAGGGTTAACAAATATATTAACAAAAGGTACATAAATAGTGGCATACGGCCTGGCAGGCAGCATAGTGGCTCCTGGCTGCTATGCTGAAATCCCCCATCTCTCTCTCTCTCTCTCTTATTGAATGAGAGAGATATCATAGTGATTGGAAGAGTTCATCTTGAGGTGTGTTTCCCTCACAACAGGTTAAAAGACAGCCTTGGCCAAAATTCAAGTCTACTTACTCTAAAAAAAAACATTGTGTGTTTTCTAGTTGTATTCAATAAATACATTCTATTTTGTGCAATAATGTCTTTTACCTAATTGTTAAAAGATAGGGATGAAAATGAAGACTTGTATTAAATTGAATTAAATAAATTGTGATCAGCTTTTTGACCAGAAAATTGATAAATGAATGAATAAAACTGGATTATTTGATTATAAATGGAATCACCTAGGGATAAAAATAGTTTTAGAGAAGAAGCATTTCTTTGCTACATTGATTAAAAGATTTAGTGGATTCTTTTACCTTAATGAGCCAAAAACTTTGGATCAATGTTTTATTTTAGGATGGACCAAAGAAAATTCTTACATCTATAACTTGTGGAACTCTTTATTTGAATCGCTTTGATAAGATTTAGATTATTGTTGTGGGTGATCTCCCCTCACCTTCACTGAAAGATACACTCGACCAATAGCCATATTAACGGCTTCCGAGCGACCATGTGGTAGAAGGCTAATTGGCATTATTAACTACCTACTGTTATCATTTCTTTCTGTATAATTGTTCTATCTACTATTTTCACCTGCTTCGTATCCCTTACTTGATGCTTACCACTCGGCACCACAACAATTATAAACAAACTATTTTAAATGTAATAACCTAAAATTCAAATTTAGTTTTGATGCGCTTGATTTAAATTCTTAGCTTAGTCAAAATAATATTGTTTATTATTAAATCAAATCTTAGAATTAAAAAATATAACTATTTTTGAAATTTTATAACTGGAATGTTGTTTCTGGAATGTTAAATGTAAACAAATAAAAAACAAATTTGGAATCTGAATGAAATAGTTCAGAATTCTTCCTGCAGTGTTTATTTAGTTTTGCAATATTTTTAGTCTAATGACAAACCCAGGTATGCCTACAAACATTTGGGTGAACTGGTTTATACTGAGAAATTTACAAAATGGACCAATCACTGAAAAGAAAGGATGCAAATTATATTATAAAATTTTCCCAAATCCCCAATGTTTTAGTTACTACCAGATTTCTGTACTGGGAAGAAATTAGTCTGTTTGCTAGTATTGAACTATTACTAATATTACCACAATTAAATATTGCTAAAATATTCATTGGATTAATTTTTTTCTCTATTTTTACCTTTTATGATATATTAAAATTAGGATCACTTTATCTAAAATAAAATTTCCCTACAACTATAAAATCCATGAACAAGAAAATACTTGAATAAAAATCTAAAAGTATTTCATACTTATGAAGCGTCAAGTGATGTTAACATTGTAGAAAGAATGGCTTTGTTATTTCTGTTGAATTTGTCTATAATTAAGAATGCCTTTTTAAGATTATACACAAACATATAGAATATATACCATGATATTTCAACAATACAATTGACTTACGTACACACACACACACACAAACACACACACACACACACACACATAGATATAGATAAGGATATAAATATGAAGATAACATTTTTTGAATATGGCTAAGTAGAGATTTAATGACTATGAATTATTATTTGTCATACATAATTATGTCTAGACTTAACTTTTCTCTCAAAATAGAAGTTGATTTCTATTCATATGAATATATTTAAAAATGTTTTCCAAAGTTATTTTGTTATTGTTTGTTTTCATTTTTATTTTTTCGTGATTATATAATATAAAATATATGAATATATTTATTTATTTATCCCTGGCCAAACCATCATGTAAAAAAAAAAAAAAATGCAAATTGATCATTGTCAGTTTTTTTTGTATTATTTTTGTCTTTGTTCATTGAAAAATCTGAATCTTTGATTTTCTCTTTTCTGTCTCTTTTCTTTTATTTAATTCCCTTTCCTTCATCTTTGTTTTGATTATTTCTTTTATATTTTTCCTTCCACATTTCAATTTCTGAGCAGAAGTTCACTGGGGCAGTGGACAGACAGGCAGTAGGACTTCAGAACAGTAAGACATTAGTTCAAATCCCAATTGTTCTGTTTAAGTTCATATTTGTAATAAAACCATATGTAAAGGTATGGATCCCCACATTTCCTCTAGTTATGGATTAAATTGGGCAAACTGTGTTATTTTAGATACTACCTGTGGGCAAAAGAATATTTTAAAAAAATTATTCTTCTCATAGAAAAAAAAAAAAAACAGAAGACAGATGTAAGGTTTCAACTTGTGTATTTCACATTTGGTACAGAAAAGCAGCATCATAAGTTGTTGTGCGCATGTGCTGTATCCCAAGCCATAAACACTCTAACCACTCCCTCTCTCGTCCTAGTAATCCAGCTTTATACACACAGTGGGAGAGTCCATTCGGAGGGGCGTTCATCCACAACAATAATAATAATGATAATAAGTCCACTTGGTAACAGGAATTAGAAGTTGGACTTTGGAATTGTAATATGTGAATCCAAATCCGAGTCATTCCATTACCGTTTCCATTTGGACTCTTACCATTGGGAAAAGTATTAATCCCCAGATTCCTTCCAGCTATGGATTAAATAGTGTATTTTGTGTTATTCAAATAACTATGTATGGATGAAAAGAACATATATAAAAATTATTTTTCTCTGCATTATTTGTTTGTGCTTTATGGCATATCAACCTTTTTTAGGTCAATTAATGATGATAGAAATCATTTTTGATAAACATAGTTTTTTAACCTATAGCTGAATAGAATGTGTAGATTCATACCTTTCCCATGAGTATTAGTCCAAAAGTAAATGTAAATAGAACTGGAATTTGAACTCGCGTATTACAATTCTCTCTCGGCATTAAATGACTTTCCTTTTCACATTGTTAGTTATATCTTTTGACCCCGCGAAATGAAAACAGAACTGTTTTGTAAAACTGCAATGCCCTTTGAACCCTCTAAATGAAAATGAAATATTCCAAGTGTCAAAGAACAAATTGTTCCAAGATTGTCTCCTTACAATTTATGTCACTTATAATGAACTAAAAGTTTGTTTTTTTGTTATTTTTAATTGAATATAAGGTTCTCCCCCAGGAACTTTCTGATACTCGTTTTAGAAATTACAGACTGGGAATCTCTCAGAGGACTGTTCCTCCAGACAACACCTCTCTCCTCTATTCAAAGAGGAAGGGCTATGTTTATTTCCCAGTATCTGAGGTACCCTCATAAGAGGGAATAGAAACCAGCAATTTGCCCCTTGATCGTATGATCATATTAAACTTGTTTTGTGGCTTACTTGGTTTAGTGTTTAGTTTTTTTAAATTATTTACAAGAGAAATGAGATTTTATAGAGAAATTAGAAACTAAACAATTATAATAACAACAACAATTATGCTCAGATAATTGTTTTCAGTTATCTAGAGAAACCAACTTAAGTCTTGGAAATGTTCTTTTTGTCTGGAACTTTCAAATTCTGTGAAAGTCTGGGAATTCCTCATCTTACTGGTCTTTGTTTGGTATGTGGCTAGAATGAAAGATTGAGGCACAGAAGAGGGATTTTTAAAGATTTATTTTATTCTGCATGATTTTATTGGCCTGAGCTTGCCGCCCACTTCTGCTTAAAATCTGTCCCACTTTCCTTTTTATAATATGTCCAAAAATTGACGGCTATTCCCAAAAGCTGCTTCAAGACTTCAGTGAGGAATATTACTATTTGACCAGTCAGTACGATAAAATTTTTACAGTAATCAAAACTACAAAGTTTGTTTTTAGTTTTGGTTGTTCAATTTTCAAGAGATGTATCGTATAAATTCAATTGCAAATAATAAAGCAATTCTAAGAATATCAAAAGAAATTAATAGCCATTGTCAAGTTTTTCTTGTCATAGAGTTTGCTCTCCAACCAAGCCTTAAGAGCGCCAAGATAAAAGCAAAAAATGAATGAAAAGAAATTCATGAGAACGATTTTAATTTCATAATGGACATTAATGATTCTCAAAGAAAGAAGATTTATCGTTGCTTTAATGGAGAAAAGATTAAATCTTAAAGAGACAGATTTATTCTCTTTTTTCTACAAAAGATTATTGAAAATCCCTCATTTAATTAGGAGGTTAAGAATGTTTTGATAATGTTAATACAAGAGAAACCTAATAGGAAAGTAAATATTTTCTAATCTTAGTAATAAGTAGGGAGTAGTAATAGGCTAGGACAATTTGATTTTGTTAAAGAATATTCTTGTCACAGGCATAGTTATTAGGCTATGACAGGAATGTATTTTAATAAAAGCTTTTAGTCGCAGCCCTGTTAATAACTACAGAATTAAAAGAAATGATAAAATTACAAATTAGTAAAGTAAGAGCAAGAATATTCTTTAATAAAAGCTTATTGTCACAGTCTTAGTAATAATAAACTATGATGAAGAAAAAAGGATAATAAAAATAAAGAAGGAAATAAAACTAAAGTTGTTTTGGAGTTGGATGAAGATACAATGACACTGGCGTAAGCAAACTTGACATCATTTTTGACAGCATGGGTACACTAGCAGATTTCTGCGTTCTCTATTTATGTGACATAATTTCAAATTCTTCTTCTCCACAACTATAATTAGGTTTCTAGTTTTTTGGCAGCGATGGTGGAGCATTGGTAGAAGTTCGGGCTGTGAGATCATGTTACGCGAGTTCAAATGCCAATCAAAACCATTACTTTCACTTTAGCAGCCTCGGGCAGATGGGGCTTGTTAGCTCAGGAGCAGTTCATCTAGGTGAAGGGTAACACCGAATACATAAAGCCCGAGTAAGAGCACGTAAAATTGGCCTTGAGCCAAACTTGGGGGTGCTCACCAAGTAAATATCATAATTAGGTTTCTAGTTTTTATTTCTTCTAATTTTCCATCTAAATTTCTTTTATGAAGAAGCCAGGCATGAAAAGTGCAAATGTGATATTGGCAATTATGTACAATCTACAGCTGACCATTTTGCCAAAATTGAAAAGGTCAGTTTGTAATTGACCTGGCAGAGATAGAATAACTTGTCTAAGAGTCTATGATGATTAATTAAAGAAAAAAAAAATTGTTATAATGCAAGACAGGAAAATAAAAGCAGGGGTGAATTAGTTTCAGATAAAAAAAAAATAAAGTCAAAGACATTGAATGAGGTTTTTATAGTTTTACTATGTAAACATTCAGTGGTTCAGCTAGACTAGGCGTCATCCAGGGCGGGGCAGTACAATCTGATCAA
Source organism: Idiosepius hallami (assembly GCA_034780655.1). Taxonomy (NCBI): domain Eukaryota; kingdom Metazoa; phylum Mollusca; class Cephalopoda; family Idiosepiidae; genus Idiosepius; species Idiosepius hallami. The sequence goes on along the minus strand of JAUZSX010000007.1, from coordinate 525,785 downwards.
ATGTTAGACCATTGATCTTCACATTACCCTATGCTAAATGGCCCACCCTGTGCTGAATGGACCAAATTCTTTTACAATAGATCAGGAAACCATATAAAACTCCATTAATAAACTAGTGAGACATAGACAACACCCCCTATCATACACTTGATACACTTTGATTATTAGAGATGTGGGTATCTCAGGAGAGCTATTGGTTACCACATGTGTAATTGGGAAAAACCTAGACTTATTTAAACCAGAAATCCAGGTCTCTACCGTTTCTTTATTATAATCTGTTGTTTTATTAAGTAATCTAACTTTGTGTGTATGTGCATGTATGTTCATTCCCTAAATGGCTGAACTGGTTTTCTTGAAAATTTACACAGATGTACTTAATGTCTGGGAGTATTCTTAACTAGGTTTTGTCTTGGAATACCTTTGATAATTATTGAAAATCAATAATTGAAACAATAAGCTTCTAGAAAGAAGAGCATAGTTATGATTAAGAGTAAAACGCATAACTGTGTCGTGGGCCATACCACGTAGTCTTGAGGCTCAAATTTTATTTAAGGTTTTCGAATGTTAACAACATTGCGCATCACTGAGGAGATCTAATTAGATGGAAACAACTGTCCAGTATTATAAGTTATGCAAGATTCTGTGTTTAATCATAACATTATAATTTAATTTAAATATTTATAAATACATATTTTTGGCAATATCAAAAAATTTATGAGTTGCTCATGCAATACCTGCTTGAAGTTTCAAAAAGGGATAACTGAAAATATCAGCTTTTTGAAGGAATGGTCTAATTTTACACAATCTTACACCCAATAAATGAAAGAATTGTTAAAAAATTTCATGACTAGATAGCTTCAAAGTAGTTTTTAAGTTTTTTTTTCTAGAATCTTGAAATTTGTTATATGGGGTATTTGAACCTGTAAGAAAAAATTGAATTGGTTTTCATTTGGAAAAATAGCTTCTCAGAGGTCAAACACTATTGCTAGTTTTGGTATATTTATAAGTAAAGAAAGAATCATATCAATGTCAGTTTTGTGACTGAATCTACTCTCTTTGACATTGAAATAATTGCCTTAGCTGCCATTAGTTCATCAGACCAAAAAACTTTTAACCTGATGATCTCATGGAAGATAAGCTAGCAATTACTCTTGACTCTATCTATAATAAGCATGTAAAACTGGTCTTGTTTTTCATTGTAATCATATAAGAGTAACTTGGGGAGATACATCAAATAAGTGAAGGTTGAAATTGATAGCCAGCATGAGGCCAGTTTTATTAAAACTGGCCTCCTGCTATTTATCAATTTTAAGGATTACTTAGGAAAAATACAAAACAAGATTTCTATAAATCATCTAACAAAACTTTTGACCTTACAAGATTCATCATTCCTCTTTGAAATTGTCAGTTTTTCATTGAATGAAATCCATCAACCAATTCTGCTGACATGAATAGAAATGGCTTTCCATAGAGATATTTTCTTATTTTCTTCACTCATTCTTTTGCCTGATCATTCCTTCCTCTCTTTTTTTCCTTCCATCATTCCTTCCTTAACTTGATCATTCCTTTGTTCTTTGGGCCTTTCCTTCCTTCCTTTAATTCCTGAGATTATTCCTTCATTCCCATCTCTTGATCAATCCTTTCTTTCTTTCCATTCATCATTCCTTCCTTAACTTGATCATTCCTTTGTTCTTTGGGTCTTTCCTTTCTTCCTTTAATTCCTGAGATTATTCCTTCATTCCCATCTCTTGATCAATCCTTCCTTTCTTTCCATCCATCATTCCTTCCTTAACTTGTTCATTCCTTTGTTCCTTGGGTCTTTCCTTCCTTCTTTTTATTCTTCCTCCTTCCTTCGATCATGCTTTCATTCCTTCAATTATTCCTTTTATCTATCATTCTTTTATTTCTTCAATTGTTCTTTCCTTCTTTTGAACATTGGGCAGCTACTGTGGAGTAGTGTTAAAAGCTTAGATTCTTGAATCAAAAACATTTTATTCACTATCAGCTTTCTCGTGCAGTTGAGGCTTGTTAACTCAAAAGAACAACTCATCTAGCTATAAGAATAGCACTGATTCCAAAAACTCAGGTGGCATAAAGAAAGATAAGCAACAGTAGAGTTCGATGGATATCATGAAAGCTCTTTTATAAAAGACAACCTACATCTGAGACAAGGAAAAAACAGAACCCTATAATTAGTTTCATTGCAGAAACAGAGTTTTCAGGCAAACAGAGTGACTTTCTTTCTCATGACAAAACAAGATGGACATGATTTCTCTTATCAGCACAACAGGGTATACTATGCTAAAAGGATATGCTACGATATTCTGTCACTGGTTAATACAGATGTTAATATCGTAAAGGCAACTGTTGAATTACCCCATTATTACATCACAACTTTGGTTGGTAAGGATACGGATTTGCTAATCCTCCTCCTCCTTCATTATACCAGAACACACAGGGGGTCGTTGTTTATGATCTTAATGTCTTCAAAAATGTAGGAATAGACACTAAAATTATCAAAATTGAGTTAATAGTTAGAGTTATGACCGTTTAAAGGTTTCGGTAGCCATTTTGGACGCCATCTCGAAAAAATACTATCCGAGGGTAATTTTTTATGATCCCATACAAAAGTGAAAAGTAAATTGTCTAGGTAAAGGGCAACACTTAATACAAAAGCCCAGGGATATAATGACCATGTAAAACTGGCCTTGTGCCTAACTTGGATTTGTGGTTCTTGACCAAGTAGATATATCCTTCCTTTGATCATTACTTTCTTCCTTCATGATTCCTTCCTTTCCTTCTTTTAATCATTCTTCACTTCCTTCCTTTGAGCTTTCCTTTCCTTCTTTACTGTGATCATTCCTCCTACTTATCCTTCTTTTTTTTCTCATTCACCAAAAAAAAAACAAAAAAAACTCCAACAATCAGCTTAACAAACCAAATAACCCAAAACAACAATAAAAATCATATTAAACGAATAAGCAGACAAAATTCTCTTTAAAACCTATGTCAGCTTAAATAACCAGAAAAGGTTGATAGGTTGTTAGATCTAAGCAAACCAAATTTTTTTTCTTTCTTTTTTTTCCTTCCTTCCTTCCTTCCTTCCTTCCTTTCCTTCTTTTAATAATTCCTTCCTTCCTTCCTTCCTTCCTTTGATTATTCCTTCCTTTCTTTCGTTTTCTTCCTTCCATCCTTTAATCTATACTTACCTTTCTTCACTTCTTGGATCATTCCTTCCAGACTTCCTTCCTTAAGAAAGAAAGGCAAAAGCTGAAGTTTTATTTTGTTTTGATATATGATCTGTGTGATCCATGACAACTTCTTTCACACATCTGTCATGAAATGTAGTTTAACATTTTTACATAAATTTTTTTTTATTTCCTGTCATGGAAAAAGTAATCTTTCAATCAATCAATAAATAACTCTTCTTATTCTTCTGCTTGAAAAATGTTCAATGATTTTATTCTCCATATTATTTCCTTCCTTCCTTTTGCCCCCCTTTTTTTTTTTATAGAAACCCATCAAGATCATATTCTTGAAAACATCCTGGGTTTTTTTTTCTTTCTTTCTCTCTCTCCTTTTAAGAATTGGTCATAAAATGAGCATCAGGAAATTGTGTTTAGTCATGTCATCCACAAATCACAACAAATGTATTCTCTTAAAGATGAAATAAATGGCATATCAACCTTTTTAGGTCATTTAATGCTGAGAACAAGTATTTCTGGAAACCTTTCTTTGTCCACATTTAGTTTTTTTGAATAACACAATATGCACTATTTAACCCAGAGTGGGATGTTATATCTTTCCCAAGGCTATTAGTTCAAATATGAACATTCATTGGGACTAGGATTTGAAATCACGTAATTTGGAAGTCCTGTCTTTTTCCTGTCTCAAGTAGACTTTCCCTTCTTTTTTTTTATAACCCCTTTAAACTCTAAAGAAACGATATATCGGCCCTGGCAACTTAAGGCATTGGATACACACACACACACACAACAATATTTCAACCTCCACCTTTGGACCCTGACTTAACATTATTACCAAGTAGTCACTCACAGCCGTTCTATTAAAGAAGCATATTAGGGTCGAAATGTCAGTGTGTCTTTTTTGCCTTTGGTTACTAAGGCTAATATATCAGCCCCTTGGGGTCGAAAGGGTTAATAAAGGTCTTTCTGGTAAGTTAGAGGAAAACAAATTGTTCTTTACAACCCATAGCTGGAGAGAATAGATTATTTATACTTTTCCTCCAGGTATTCATCTCAAAGTGAATGCAACAGGGTATATGACTCTAGCCCATTGAAAAAATTCAATGGCCCCAAAAGGTTCTACTTAGTAAAACTCATATTGGCATGTACTCATGATGTGCTAGGTGTGTGGCAAACAACCTTTGAATTTATCCATAGTTTCAGACTTGCTTTCTTTCATAATTATATTTTTTTACAGAGAAATATTTTGTTGTGGGAACTCACCCTTACACAAACATGGACTCTTCCAAATTATATAATGCTCTTTTTTACTGTAATATAATCTAAAAGTTTATTAACAGAAGTTATCAAATCTTATCTCCAAAAACAGACAAACAATGAGAACTTCTAGTTTTTCTTAGTTTAAAATTTTGAAACTTGATATAAAAACTAAATTTAGAAGTTCATCATTTTAACTTGTCATTCTACAGAACAAATTAACATAGTTTCATTCTTGGAACTAAAAAAGAATTAAAAAAAATAGGAACAGTAGTCAAATAAATAATTAACCTAATCAGCAATGAAAATTATGAAAAGATAATTAATATTAAATGAATTGTAATTAGAATTTCCTTCAGTAAATCATGCAAAATTCTTTCATATAAAACATGAGATTTGTTCAATCAATTGTGAAAGATTTTTTTTCTTGAATTAATGGAACAATTCAAGATGAATAATTATTTTCCATTTAGATTATTTTCTTTGGATTAAATACTTTGGATTATTTTTATAATAATTTGATGATTTCAAATAATAATAACCTAATCTTCAGAATTTAGTCAATTCTAGAAATTTTACAATTTCAAAAATCCTTCACTGAATCTCTAGAAGAGACTTGTTTATAAATATAGTTAAAGAAGTGAGGGGTTAGTATATTTTAAATGAAAAATATTTCCAATATTACATTTCCTTCCTTACTCAAATCCATCCGTTTATAAGAGTGGCCATTCATTAAAACATGTCGGCATATTCCCCAACAAGAATTTTAATTGGAATATTTTAATGATTGCTTTTTCTGTCTCTCTGGTTGCGTTGGCTTGCAATATACTTCATCTAGAAGATATACTCTACATAGTTTTATCACTCTTCATCATGGAATGAAACGGCAAAAACGCAGCCTCATTGAACACTTTTTTTTTTTTTTTATTCAACTCCACATCCATTTCCACATTGTGTTGTCTCCATTGTTTGATAAAAACTTTAAACTAATTAGCATATACTCTTCTTTCCCCCACCCTCTCTCTCTCCACTTAAACAGTGATTAGTTTTTGGTTAATTTTCTCTTTTTGGCACTCAGCATGTTGGGAGGGATCATTATTTGTTTTATTACTGTTATGGTGTAAAAATAGTAGTGAAGAAAGGAACAACGACAGGTTGATAGATCAGAGGGAGTTTATATCAGGTTTGGTTAGTCGGTACAGAGATTGGTTAGTAGATTCATGGCAGTGGCATCAGTCCGACATGCAGAGTAGCTTGTCTGCTGCCTTCCAGTATGCTAAGCGTACTTCCGCTTACATGCCTACTGGGCGAGTCCATGTTTAGGAGTAGAAGGGGTGTAAGTCCCCGTAACAATTACAAAGACAACAACTTACTTTTTCATTTTTTTTTCTAATGATGACAAAACTCTCAACCTCTCTCTCCAAAAAAAAAAGTCTCCATGCATTTTCATGATTTTTTTTACTTTTATTTCCATACACTATTCATTTTATTTGGGCAGCAACGGTGGAGCATTGGTAAAAACTCGGGCTCTGGAATTGTATCATGCAAGTTCAAATTCCACTCAAAAACCATTACATTCACTTTAGCTGCCTAGGGCAGATGGGGATCATTAACTTGGCAGAGCAACTCATCTAGGTGAAAGGTAACACTGAATTCAAAAAGTCCAGGTATAGAGAGCACATAAAAATGGCCTTGTGCATAACTTGGTTTGGTGCTCAATCAAGTAAATATGATACACTATTTGTTTTTTTATAAACCTTTTTGGGTTATTTAATGCTAAAGAGATTGTTTGGTTTTGTTGATTAATTTGTTTTTTGTTTTTTAGTTTTTAGTTTTATTTTGTTTTATTGGTCTTCTATTTTGTTTTTATTTCTTTTTTTAATGTGAATATTGCAGTGTGATAGGTGTTAGTTTTGTTATGTGCTATAGAGGGGTTTTTTTTTCATTATTTTTCTGTGTTTCTTATTCAAAATTGCTTTGAGATACTCTTTGTTGAGTTTAGAAGGTCTTCCACTGCAATGTCAAAATCTATATTTTTAAACTTTCCCTGCTGTAGACTTGACTATGACACCTTCTTCTTTTACCTTGTAAATATCCTGAGTTGTTTCAGCTGCTTTTTGGCCCTAATGAAAAGCAAAGAAGAACAATTGTTTAAAAAAATCTTGCTTTTCTACCTCATGGATATTTCATATTTAAGCGTAAAAATTAATAAAAAACATAAATTACCCAAAAAGACAATTAGAACAGTTTTGTACACAAGGAAAAGCTCTATAGAATGAATATTATGCATTTTATCAAAAAGCAAAAAGTTATAAAAAATATAAAAATGCTTCAAATTTATTCCCTGACTTAATACTACAAATGCAAATAAAGATCTACTTATTGTAACAATAATTGCATTTTGTACAGGAAATTCTGTCGATCAAGTTTTCTGAAATTCCAACTTCCAAAGTTTTCTGGTTAATGGTTTTTGCTAATGCATATATTGACTAATGAATGTAAGGGTAGATGATGGAAAGGATGGAATTAGTGCCGTGCTGGAATGTGTGCTTTTTGGATGGGTTAATTCATTGTTAATTTGAGGAGGAAGATTCAGTCAGGATGGAAAGAGAAGAAAGAAAGAAATAGAAAAAAGCATTCAAGTTTAGAATTTCGGATTTGAATCAATGAGTCTATAAACTCATTTGAATATTTAAATAAGGTCTCAAAGGAAAGAAAATTGTATTTATGTGTTTACTTCAGAAAATACTCAAAAGTAAAAATTATTTTAAGTTCAATGAATTTTGTTTAAATGTATAAATTTATATATAATATTTACTTAGTGAGCACCAACCCAAGTTTGGCTCAAGGCCATTTTTACGTGCTCTTACCCGGGCTTTTTACATTCGGTGTTGCCCTTCACCTAGATGGGTTACTCTCCTGAGTTAACAAACCCCATCTGCCCGAGGCTGCTAAAGTGAAAGTAAAGGTTTTGACTAGGATTTGAACTCGCGTAGTACGATTCCAGAGCCCTAGCTTTTACCAATGCTCCACCGTCGCTGTCCAAATGGAAATAGTATGGACATAGTATTATACGGAAATACGGAAATAATATGAATTATATTTTAATTCTCAATTATTATTGTTTTAATAGTCGAAAACAGTAAGGAATATTTATTTAATTTATTAAAATAAATAATCAAGATTTAATTACATTAAAACAAAAATCAAAACAAAAAAAAGAATATAAAAATAAATGGGAAAATATTAAAAATATTTTAGAATTTTTTCAATTGTTTTTTTTTTAAATTGTCTAAAATAATTGTTTTAATTGCTGTCTGTTTAATTATTTATAATATTTATTATATTGCGGGGGCATGAAGTAGAGCTCGGCTTGGAACATCTTAAAACAGTTTTCATGATTCCTAAGGATTAAATGGGTTCAGATTTTGAGCAAGTCCTTTTTTTAACTCAGTTTCTGAACGGATTTGGTTTGAGAACTGAGGTACCATTATCATTTCTATTTAATGACAAAAAAAGCAAGGAAATAAACTTGTTACTTGCATTTTTTTTAGATAGAGATGTGATTTCTTAAACATTTCCTTATTCACTGCTGTGGGGCGCCTGGTACCCCTTTAGAATGGTACAGACCATTCACTATAAATAGCAGCGACTCAGTCACAGGGGATTGAAGGACTGGAGGACGAACATGACTTCATAAATGGCTGGTCGAAAGCACGACCAACTCTATTTTGTTGAACTCTTTAACCTTCTTATATACCTATTCTTGTATAAACATGTCTTATAATATAATCACTAGTTGTTAAATTATTCCAGCGTTGGGCCATAAGATTAACTTTGGCGGACTTTTTTCCTTATCTTGAGATTACGGTGACGAGACTTGTGGTTCCTTTCTTGTATCGCCGTTGAACACCAGACGAAAGCTGGAGATTAAAATTGGCCAAAACGCAGTGAAGAACATCAACTGTGTAAGACGAGGTAAAAATGTGCGAAAATATTAAGGAAAAAAAAATGTATTTGTCTTTTGCTCCTTTACAGAAGACAAAAGAAACTTACTTTCTCTCTCTCTCTCTCTCTCTCTCTGTACATAGACATACCAACACATATGTGTGTGTGTGTGTGTGAGTCAATCTCTCTATCTCTCTCTCTCTCTCTCTCTCTCTCTCTATATATATATATATATATATATATACACTATATATATATATTTATATATATACTGCCAGTTTCTCGCTTATGCGTTCGTCAGGTCGACTCCCATT